>JAQIWT010001226.1:0-11831 GCA_034696485.1 Isohypsibius dastychi | reverse complement strand
CCTTTTTGAGTAAAGTTAGGAAAGTGCGATAGAGAGAGCACTCTGAAGGGGGATTGATAGTCCACCCCCTTGGGGGGGGGGGGGGTGGACAAAAATGCGATGATAATTGGTTTTGCAAGCATATATAACATAGTGACTTATCAGCTGCTCGGCAGTCGCCTAGTTGATTTCTTCATTCCCACACAGCAGCCTACTCTCGATTTTCGGACTTCGAAAAAAAAGGTAAGAAAAAGTAACTGTTACAAACGGAAATGTCCGGCTGAGTAACTCCGAATGTATTCGCTAATACCAGTATCCAAACTCGTAACGAATCGGGTGACCCTGATCTTACCCGACTTAGTATCCAAAAACCGAACGCTAACTATTCCAACGAGAGATTTATTCCGAATCTGGTAGCTGAAAAATTTGCAACTGTAATGAAGGGTGAAAAGCAGAGCGCTAGTTGCGCTTATGTATGAAACTTCAAAAACAGCAATGAGAATCACTAATAAGGATTAGTCATATTGACAGACTAGACAATGAGAACGGTAAAAAGTGTCAAACTGAAAGAGACTGGGAATAGCTACTAAAATCACATGAATATGAATCACTTCGGTTTTTTATAACATTCTTTTTGGGGCTTTGATCGGGAATTAACATTTCATCTTGAGCAAGGATGGGAATGAGAACCAGATATGGAGATTCAGGTTGTAGGACTTTGCTGTAGAGAACAGCGCTCAATCGGCTACGCTTTTTATGGACTTTGACCTTTCTGGTAGCTTGCGGTAGCGGATGGACTTTGATAGACAGCATGATAATAGTTGATAAATATTATGTCACTGACACGCGGCTGCCGTAACATCCCCCCACACAAAATGTTTTCCGAAAATTTACGCTTGCCTTGTTCGAGAAAAACGAGAGGCTATGCATCCGAATCCAGATCGCAAATCGCGACGGTCACGTGTTCTCCGTGTCTCCGCGGAGGATAATCGAAAAGCCGGCCTTATCACTATGTTGTCCCCATTTGAAGCGGGGTTAGTACGTGTACAATGTGAATGGAGTGGCGGTTCTGGAAAATCAGCCAACAACAAGCTCGCCTGCTGGTCGCCGGTGGCGCCCCCACCTCCACCACTTCCATTCCCATCACCACGGCCTCGGCGGGAGAGGTGAACAACGAACGAAAGCGCATTCAGTTCATTGGTCGTCCCTGGCCAGAGAAGGACATGTGTGGTTGCGAAGTGTCCAAAGCTTATTTCGATATTCTTCCATACTATCAACGCTCTTCGCGAATCTACACCGAGGACTATTTTGAGTGTCTTTTGAAAATGTTGGCCTTTGAACTTGACCTGGAACCCCACATTGTCGGCATGTACGAGGTGCATCAAGACGCAGTGCAGACAGCCGACTGGACTATTTTTGTCTATGAGCGGAGCCCGCTCTTTCATGTTCAGGCTCTCGCAGTGGTTCATCATCAATGGTAATGAAATATCTTTTTTCTCCGTTTTGTTTCTCAAGTTTTCAGATTTTTCTATTGCAGGGGAAATATTAAACGTCTTCAGCTGTATATTTGAATATTCGAGGGGATGCAAGTAATGGCCTCGAACCCCATGCAGTAAGCCTGCTCCTACGCAGACAACACTGGTCCTCCGGACAATATCAAACCAATTGTCGCACAAATCCATAACAAGTTGGCCCTCACTGGAACGAAATTCATGTCCACATGGCTGGCAAAATATTGAGTCTCTGTAAGCCCTCGAAAGAACAATCCGCGATTTTCTAATGCCAATGTATGAACGACGTCTGTATCTCTCGTGTTTCAAAGTCCACGACCTGAAGGTGAGCCGTCGCTGGCGTGGACAAACCATCGAGCCGAACTAACCATGACAGCTATACGATATCTGCTGGGGCATATGATCGGCCATACACCAATCCTCCCCCATCCTCATTACCTCCAGGGACTATACAACGAAGACTGGCAGAATATGATCCTGTATCACCCCAGCTTTGAATACCCTCAGCGCCGATTGTTTCTCGAGACTCGACTAGGAAAAACATCTTTTCCGAAGATTTTCAAAACGTTCCCGAGGATTTTACGTATGCTGCTGAAGACGATGACGACGTTGAAGCCGCAGTGGATCCTGGAGTGGAAGCGCAAGTCGAAACTATGCGTTTAGAAGCCGAGCACGACGCGGCCGCTGCCATCCAAGCCGCCGCTGACGAAGCTGAGCGCCAACAGGGACAAGCTGAGTCGGAAGCGGTGTGCCCACGACCCAACCTTCGCCCTGATCCACCGACCATCCTCCTTAACCTGGAAGATGCCATGACTAACAAAGAGTCTCAATTCTTCATCTTTCAGCGCCGACAGCAGCCTCCCCGACGCCGTCGTCCCCCAGTGACCCGATCACCTCTACCTCGTTCGACTTCACTTGGAGCGGTGGCGAGCAGCAGCAGCAGCACTACAGAGTGTGCTCCACCAAACACCAAAGTGCCACGGCTATCCTCTTCTTACCCTTGCGACCAGGTGGTGCGAATGTTCAAGCAGGAACCACCTCCTCCTCTCTGACCAAGTTTCGAATTTGATCCAGGAGGCACACCCGACCCCTGAAAAGGATCGGGTGGACGCCCGGGCCCGCAAGCTGGTTTGTGAGAGTGTTGTGTGTGAGAGTGAGAGAAAGAGTGGTTGTGTGTAGGATTCGTGAATAAAATGGTTCGCCGACACCGCCGAAAAGTGTCAGTTCTCCTATCTCTCAATTTCAAAATGTCCACACTTAACAAGGTTATTTCTCGAGCCAGAGGAGATTGTGGATAGCGAATTTTCTTGATGACCCGACGCAACATCCATACAATTATAGAACTTCTGGCCTGGTATGGAAGAGATTCTGGTGCTTTAATTGCCTTGTAATTACACACATGTTTTTCACGAGCGCGATAGGTTTGATGAGTGATGGAAATAGAAATTGAAAACATGTCCAATTTTGACTAAATTGAGAACACACAACATCCAATCAAAACATTCCCCTTCAGAAAAACCATAGTGACAAACCTCCAATTCCAGACACGGGATTGGTCGCCATTCGTTCCTTGAGCGCTTCAACTTGCTTCATGATTTCAGCTCGCTTCTCAAAAATCTTTTGCAGTTGTCCTTCGGTGATATCAATTCCTCATCTGAAGAATCACGAGATTTATCTCTGAAACGACTCATCGCTTATTCTACCCCAAAGACACGCGATCCGAATTGAAATTCCCGGTATATCGTTTAAAACCGACATGAACGGTATGTAATTTTTCATTTTGCGTTGTAACCTATAAATGAAACGTTCAAATGCCAAGGGAATAACCGAAGATAAACAACTGAACATTATATTTACCATGCAGACATTGTCATCAATAACACAGATACAGTCGCGTCGAACCGTGAAGGTTGGTTTGAAATCATTCAGTGATGGAAACGAAGACCTTTCTCCGCCATGATAAAAGAAAAAAAAAGAGGAAAAAAAATTGGATAATTTTGTAGATGCAAACTGAAACTAATCCAACAATGTGCGTCAACCGACTTTGCTACTGCTGGAAAACACAGTGGGCCATCCCACCCTCGTCTGCCGTGGCAACTCCGGAGATGGTGCAAATATTCAACCCTTGAACCGAAATCATCCCGCCCTTTTTCGTCCAAGAGATTGATACGCAATTGTTGTTAGCCCACTCGCGAAAGACCCATTTATGGATAGAAAAGTGAGTTCAAGGGAAGGAAGACCTTTTTGAAACAACAATATTCAATTCAGTGACCTCACCTGCCATGGGCAATCTTGAAGGAATATACGTCAATTTTCAAATGCTTCCACCGGAGTCCTTGTTTCCTTACCAACAGGGCACACTCAAGCTGACAATTTTCAACTGCAGCCACCATGCTGCTTGTAGTTAGTTCCCAGACAATCCGTCACGCATTGTTTGTAACGCCTGCTCTCTTCCCCGGTCCCCGTAGGAACACACATTGCCAACATTTTACTGCAGACGGTGGTGCTGCCAACGATTATTCCATTCGGTTCTTCTTGTTCTTCGTTGTCATTTTCTGCGCGATTATAATAAAAATGTTCATGAATCTCTTCTTGTTCTTTGTGTGTACTCATGCTCTTAGCCACAGGACGACTACTGTCCACTAACTCTTTGCGACTGTCGACCGGATTATGACATTATTGATTGTACAAATCGGGATTTTCAACATTTTTCTACAGACCTAACGGGAATTCCAACCGGCTCACTCAAAAACTACAAGGTTCTGAATTTACGAGGAAATAGAATTACCTGCCTTCCACCGATGAAACAATTTGTCAGAATTCTGCCGCATTCTGAACATATTGTTCTTCTTGACAATCCATTGAACTGTTCTTGTTCGTCACGGGGTTCTTTCATTCCACCACTGACACTGTTCTCGCCACACGCGGAGATTTGTATGACATATATAACAAAGCAGTAAAAACCGGGTCAGAGAAAAGTTAACGCAAAAAAAGGAGACAAGAAAAGAAAAATGAACATATTCCAGATTCAGCAGCTTCCCGCGCGCAAATTATCGCCCTCAGTGTTGTTTTGTGCATTGTTGTGTTATTTGTTGGCATTGTGGCGTTCATTCCGTGTCGCAGTAAAAACGGCACAATGTGCCGCAGCAGCTATGCCAATGAACAATTCGTAAAAACCAACGCTAATGTGAGTGAATTCAATGTTATGGCTTGTCAGCTGGCCGAGGTTTATGAAAACGGATCTTCTGGGAACGTTAAGAAGACAAGATTTTCGAATTTAACGTGATTTGTTGCTATTTTTCTGTGGAAAATAAAAAATGTTTCTGCATGTCATGTTCATGAAAAGGCAACCCCACTCCAAACCCACTCCACCCTCCCCTGCCAACCTTAAACGAGCCAGAATGGAGCACCGAATGCAAGTAGGAGCTATGAAACTCCCTCAATGCCAGAAATCTACCACACACCCCCTTCATCCTCCTCAACAGGATCGAAATTCTCGGAAGCCAACAAGAAAAAGCTCCGCAAGCCCATCGCAGGGCCCCCTCTAAAATGAATCAGACATGCGGTTATATGGAAGAAGGTCACCAGTTCAGGAAAGCATCTGCTTTTGCTCGAGTTTTCACCTTTGGAATGTTGAGATTCTTCAACAAAATTTCTCTCTTGAAAATTCTTGTTGTTCACTTGAGATAACAATGAAAATTTGAGTCCCACAGCCGTTCACCAAAAAAAAAGAAAACAAAGACAAGCTCAAAACACTTGCCGGTCTTGACCTCCAAATCTCTCTCGGGGTCTGTAACAAATTCGAATAAGGAGTGAAACAAATTAAAAAACTGATGTACCTTGATTTCATCTGCGCTGCATATGACGTTGAAATCCTGCAACATGCCAGGATGTACAAATGTATTTCATCACCAGTTGTAATTAATTTAATCATCAAATAATTAAAGAAATATTCAGCCAGAAATCGTGGAGTTCAGAGATTTTGGTCTTAAAGTGCAGGGCCCACGACGAGTCTTGACATGAACAACCATAGAGTCAAGACCGAAAAATGGCACGCACGACCTGCCTGTACACATCACAGTAACTGGTTATACTTGTTTTTAGTTTTCGGATTCGTAATTTCTAAATTTAACTCGACAAACATACCTAGGATATCCGAAGAGCCGAGATTGAATTTATGAACCAGTTTTCAAGGAGAAACATCTTGCATTCGTGGAATGTAATTTCCTGTTCAGCAAAAATCTCGAAAATAATAACAGCGATGCTCCAAAAATCCCGTGATAATACGTTCACATTAAAACGAGATTGTACTCCTTCATCAAGAAGTCTTACATACCAGGCGCGTTGTAATGAGATGGCATTTCCTGGAGATCATTGCTGCTTGTTGAATCTCGCACTACGTTGTTTCACTGGCTAAAATTGATCAACTTGATGTGACCTGTCAAAAGAAAGAAGAGCGATAATGACCTTGATACGTCGATAAAGAACATATATCAGACATAGTAGAAGAAAAGAGTAACACTCAAATACATATTCTTATCCTAATATTTCTAACCTGAATTTAACTTGATCATGAACTTACGAAATGCAATCTCAAACCAGGTTACGGATTTGCCAGTGTAGACTGAGTGAATATAAACTCGGATTTGAGATAAACATAGGTAATCATTATGAAATGTCAGAAATTTCTATCATTGCAAAATCTTGGAAAAAAATTCAAGGGGCGAAGCATACCCTGGTTCCAGAACTTCAAGAATTTGGCTAACTTCGCCGAGGAGTTTTTGAAAACACTGAACCCCATGCGTCTCCTTGGTTTTTTTTCTCTACAAAACTGCCGTCTGGAGAGGCGAGTGGATGGTCCAAGGTGGCAGGTGCGGAGCCTCAGCCGGACCACTAAAAAAAAATTTGATTTTCATTTCGCATGTATGGTTTTTTGGCTTCTATCCTCCTAAGAATGACAAAACCAACGTGGGCACTTTAACGAAATGATTTTCTACACATGCATTGTTTACTGTGCGTGAATCAGATTTTGCCGCGATGCATCGTATTCGTCATCCGCTGAACTTATCGATGTTCATACAACTCTAGCAAAAGGGCGAGCTCATTTTTGCTACTCACTTTGAGTTTCAAATTTTTTTTCGAATCAACCATGCATTTGTCTCCATCTTGTTTTGTTTCATTCAAACAAAAGCTGCTGACCACGCTCACGACTCCTCAAGAAAGAGAGTTAAAACCGGTGCAGGGGAAACCATGAGTGTAAGTCCTGATCATGATGTTCTATCAAAGTCGTTGTCGGACTTATCTATTTGCAGAGATGCTGTAATCAATGATCTGCCACCTTACACTGCTGACTATCTGAAGTTTGATTAGCACAGAACAATCCATCTTGAAGTCATTACGGAATTAATAATGCCAAATCGGTGTTATCCCCCCGGGATATTTACCGCTAACGAGACAACAAGAACCCCTACTGGACTGAAGTGGCATTATATGCGTCTCTATCTATGGCTGGTCTACTCCAGCAAACATGGAGTACGGTATTGTAAATATTGCGTACTAGGATTTGCAGCTGGTGTTGCACATAGACCATCATCAGTGGAAATTGGTCCTTATCCTCACTCTAGATTTTCGCAAAGAACATAACGAACTTTTGACTGATATGCAGAGTCGTCTTGTCGTTGCAAATCTGGAAGACCCGGATTATGATGAGCGTGTTACCAATGTTATTGGTGGTCATCAAAAGACTTCCTATAACAACTTTAATTTGGAGGATTTTTGGAGCACACAGTGCGGAAGTTGAACATTGATTACCCATTTACCGAAAAAACTGACCTCAAGAACGAAATACAAAACAAGACGATGGTTGATGGCTTCGAGTCAGTTAAGGAATACTGACGATTCTAGCCAGAGAAGACTTTGCGGTGAGAGGTCACGGTAGCTTTACTGGAGTTGAGTAGCTTTACACACATTTTTACCTATGCTGAACAGAGTTTTGAGAATGACGAGGTGATGCCGCGATATATGACTCCACTTGATGCAAAGTTGAGACTTTTATGGAAAAAGCGCCATCAACTCAAACATGTATAAGCCCGGCTAGCCAGAACGATATGATCGTTTTCATGGGGAAAGAAATACAGAGACAAATCATTGCCGATGTGAGTGAAATAGCAATGAATAATTTTACAATAATAGGTAAATGGGCAAATTGATTATCTTTGCAATCAGGTTGAAAGGCCGGCTTCTTTTCCGTACTTGCTGACGAAACAAAAAATACTGCTATAAAGAAAATTTAAACCATTGATCTAAGTTATCTGCAAAAGAGCCAAGAAGTGACTGAAATCCGAGGGGACTTCTTGATGTTCAAAGCAATTTTTCGTCAACAAACTGTTGGTGATTTTCCAAAAAAACTAAACGCGCCACACTGGGTAATGAATTCAGATTGATTCTTGATAATGTCCGCGGCCGAGGATACGATGTTGAGAGCTCAGTCACAATTTTGAATTTATATGATATTGGTTTTTCGGGAGCATCGATCATGAGAGGCAAGTGTAGAGGAGTATATTCTCTAATGCTGCAAAAACACAAAGAAGCAGTCCACGTCAGATGCATTGCACGAGCCGTATCGAAGGCTATTGAGAAAAGTGTTGAGATTCGTCCGTTGGCAATTCGAATCAGGTCGGGAAATTTTTGAGATCACCAAAGCGAGCCGCCGCGCTTATGAACAAAATCGCAGAGAGCAACGCACGATCTGAATAAAGTGCGAAAACGATTTGCTTGCCTTGATGGACTGTTCTTTCCAAAGTTAACAGAAATACATGGAATCGTTCAAGGGACCCGTGTATATTTCCGAAGGTTTTTCTGGATCACCGAAATGTGACGCGAAATCTCTCTTATCAGCAGCAAAATTCAGTGATAACATGCTTGACTTCAGATCAGTTCACTTGTTTCCGTCGTTTGTTTCCGCGCAGATTGGGTCACCAATGCCGCAATTTGAATTGCTCGTCCCGAACGTTGGGTTGCCTTTCCCGCAAGTTGAGTTGCTTGTCCCGCCATTTGGGTTGCCCTATCTGCGATTTGGGTTGCCTTTTCCGGCTCAGTGGAGTTTATTAAGAAGGTCATTTGGAGAGCAGTAGCTGAGCGCTTAAGCTCCGGTAATTGCTCTTCCATGCACCAAATGCGGGGCCTCTGAACGCGCTTAAAAAAAGAAAGAGACTTCACTCAAACTGAACTCGACTAATGAAAGAAAAGCAGGCGTTCAAATACGCCACAAAAAAGGTCACTTCTGAACGAGTTTGCCCCCGGCATCCGGCCTTACTGGTCCAGCTGAGAAACAAATCTGAAGATAAAACAGGTTGAGGCAGAAAACCTCACAATTCATATGAGGCATATCAAAGAAATCGACATTGGTTCTAATTACCGAATTCGATAGCGTCATTATTTGTGCCGTGTGAAGTGTAACGAACGGTCATCCATGTGGAATTTCTATTGAAATTCCTCTTCTGGCTCAAACACCAGTTTACGACGTTTATTTATTGATGAGATATCGACATTGACTTCACCACTTTTTCTGTTCAATACGCTCTCTCATTCAGGATCACTGTGTTTCGGGAAATTCATATCAATACCGACCATCTGATTCTCAAACTGTGCGCCGGTGGACCAAGGTTCTGACTGACGCACCAAAATGATTCAGATGCCCTTGGCGTGAGTTTGTAGGTTGAGCTTCCAGGTATAAGCCCGCTATGCAGTCAACTATTCAAGCACGTGATGCTGAATGATTTTCCATTGTTGCACACGCAGCATCAAACTGGCCTTGCATATTCAGTCATTGCATATTCAGGCATGAAATGATTCTTGAAACTTTGTGGATGAAGCACTCACCGTCCTTTAACTGACCCTTTCGACAGGATTGCAATATGTCCATCTTCGCCACCTTTTTTCCAACCGCAAGAAGATCAACTGAAGCTGGTTCGGGCTGTATTTGGAAAGTCGTGGCCGAGAAATCGACTTCTTGCTCAACAAAAAACAATTTTTCCATCAGAAATTCTTCGTTGTTTCTTAAAACACAACTCGTAAAGTTTTAAAGTGCAATTTAACGGCTCAGCCTTAATGAAGAGAAACAAGGCAACAAGTGGCGACAGTTTCCCGTTTTCTGACAAGATCGTGGCTCAATTTCATTTCGATGGTTAGAGTCTTTGGGTTGACGAATGTCATGCAGGGTGAATAGAAGATTTAAGGTGGTTAACTGGTTTTTTCACAGGACTCACGGCTTGTAAGCACGTTTAATATGGAACCAGGAAAATTCACTGCACCGACCAAATTTACACCGAGATCAGATCCCATGTGCTAGGTCCGCAGTCAAGTTGTGACGCATTCACCGGTGTGTTGAATGACCAATTGAACATGAACCCCACTGTCTCGCATGGTATCTGCTTTGCTGACCTTACAAAACTTCGAAGGGGATGACTCTAGCTCATTTTTGATCTCCTGGCCGATTCTAGAGTTGAGAGCATGACCCTTCGTCTGAGGTGAGCGAATAATGTTGATCGTAAAAACGTTGGAAATTTCAACATCGAGCACAAAGACACGAAAACATTGCATGATGAGGAATTGAAAAACTTTAACGAATAAAGATTATGTTATTCCGGAAAGGTCAGATTGTGAGGTAGACAAGTGTTAAATCGGTCCTAAAACAACCAGTTTTGTGCTTGTTGACCTGACAAGATTGATGAAAAAATCAACATTCATATACAAACGTGGTGGTACCCAATCTGGCTGTGTTCTTTTTGGTGTTTTTTGATCGCAAATACAGATTCAATGCAAAAACAATATATTCCAAATTAGAAGAATTTTGACCAAACAAATAACATCCATGTGGGCGCAGAGCAGAAAAACCGTATTATCGATGACATAATTGATGAAGTATTGGCAACAATTGATTTGCAAGGTAAGTAACTGACATGTGAATAAAATCAAGAAAAAATTGGAATGACGCCTGGAATTGTGTGATGTATTACACTCAATTATTTTGGTTTTTCTATGTGTGAATCAGGTGATGGTACCTACAATTTCATGAACAAAGCCTGATATCCATCGCATCTTGTATTGCGCCAAACTGAAGAATAGGTGATAGTGACTACAAATCTTACGAATCTTGACAGAAAATCTGTGGAATAGGTGGTAGTGACTACCAATCTACAAATTTTGACGAAAAATCTAACCATTATAGAATGAGAAGTAGGCAGTGCTGGATTTACGGGGGGGGGGGGGGGGAGGAGATCCCGCCGACATCAAGGGACCCCCCCCCCTGTTTTCCCGCTTCGCTCAGCAAAGCGAAGCGGAAAGCGGTTCCGCTTCTGCTTCGCTAATGGAAGCAGTTTTTTCCGCCTTACCGAAACCCACTCGTTTGACTGATGAAGGAAGCGGAAAGCGTTTTTACACGAATAAACACATTTCTTTTGACACGAGATTTCAGCGTGCCGTCCAACGGCAGATTCCATACTGCGTAGAACTGTACGATTTGCTTGGAACCAGTCAATAAAAGCTCTGACGCGTAGATTTTACCTTGTCTGCACATCTTCTGTAAGGGAGGAATCCAAAGCTGGCTGACAACTCTTTGTACATGCCCAAACTGTCAGTCTTCAGTGGAAGAACTTGGCTGAATCTTTCAGGATTAAATGTGAGCATTACAGTCATTTATCATCGACTATTTGTAACCTGCTTGAGTATTTTACAGAATAACTCAGCTGATGAAATTCAGCGAGACAATCATTTTTTTTGGGATACCTCAAGTCTCTTTACCATCAGACATAATGCCGTCTTTGAGGCTCAACCCATGAAATTGCGTTCATGAGAAGCAATAGAAAATGAAGTCCCCAAAACCGGAAACGATTTGAACATAGAATTCGAATATATACATTCAAACAAAAGACATGACATGACCTCGCCGAAGCTTGGGGAGTTAAGCCAAAAACCTGAATTGTCGTTGCGTCAACCGTACGAACCTTTAACGTGGCTTGATTGAACGCACTACATGTCGAATTCTTCATCCCATTAGTATAACCCAAGCGAGCTCGTCTTGCCATCGCTGGCTCACCAACCGCTGCACAAAGCCATTTCATCTTGCAGAACTGCAATACTGAAGCTCGTTTGATCGGGGCCACTTAGTGGGAATCTGCCGCGCCAAAGTCTGGATATTCATCGGCAGTGTGTGCAAATCTGACGGCATCTGTTGAGCCAGGCGTTCTTGAGCCGTTGTCGTTGCCTTGACCACGACCCTAGTTTACCTTGCTTGGAGGCTTCCTGTGTTGATACTTCGTCGGTTTGGTGCTTCTATCGCTT
>JAQIWT010001225.1:0-11836 GCA_034696485.1 Isohypsibius dastychi | reverse complement strand
TAAAATAGTGGAATGGCTGGAGTTCCGTCGAGCAACTGCTTCACATCCACCAAAGATTCGGGAAAATCATCCAGACTGACAACCAGACAGGGCCACGGACTGAAAGCATAATATAAAAAGTCAGCACTTCGTAAAAAACTGAGTAGCTTTTACATTTTAAAAAATGGATGCCGATGCCAAACAGTGTCATTGACGAAAATGAGCTGACGATGTTTCCGGAGTTTTGAAGAGCGCTTGGGCGAATGAGTGCAAAGCCGACAGGTCCACTCTGACTTCGTTGACAAACCGCCGCTGGACTCAATACAAATTGTGTGAACTCCCATGGAGCATACCCAACAACGTCGAAATAATCCTGAAAAACACCGAATACAGAAGCGAAATTACCGGAACAAAATTTGGAGGCAACCTTGGCTTTCCGATCCTGCACACACGACGCACATCGACTCCGACTGGTACTCCAGCGAAACGAAAAATTCTCTCTGTATGGCGTCCGATTTTAAATAATCATCCATGTCTTTCAAAGTGGTGAACCTAGTTTCATAGAGATCGTGATCGCAACAAGTCATGACCATTGCGTCGAATTCATTCCGCCGGAAGTCAGCCGGAAAACACAATCTATTGGCATGGACAGCATTCGGACACTTCCGGCATATAACGAGCTGCTTCTCCGGATTCCATTCCGCATCTTGCCTCGGTTCTCTTTGCATTTCAACGCAGGTCACACATCGATGTCGCGAACAAATCAACGGATTTTTCTTCTTTTTTCCCGTACTGAAAACCGACCGCTTCATCTCCCGCAATATCTTCTCGGTGCTTTTGGGTAGATCCGGCTGCATTCTCTGCATACAGGTCTTGTGAAAGAACAGTCTGCATCCCGGAAATGGACACTGGGAGATTTTGTTCGACGGATCTGGATCCACTTTCTTGCAGAAGAAACAGGACCAGCTCTCTGTAACCGAACGAAATACTGGAGAATTCAATATGAGTAACACGTCATCGACTCACTTTTCTGGCAATCACTGCAGCGACTATCGGAAAACGACACAATTGCTTGAGCAGATAAACAGCTGGAATGAAAACGCCGTCCGCATATTCCGCCACAGGATTCGTACTGATGTTCTGCTTCACATGCAGGTTTTCCACAAATGCTGCATAATTCCGGAAATGGGCCTTCGATGGGTCTGAAGCTGTGGTTGATTCGCTGAATCATTCGTTCGAGGAGCACCGGAAGTAGCTTCGAGCATCGCGCTTTCCATTCCCGATATATCGCGACAGACGTGGCAGCCCATGTGTTTGGATGAGTCCGGATATTCTGCACCGTCGAAACAATCTGTTGGGTGCCAAACGGCTGGTTTTCCTCATTTTCAGATTTCTGCGAAAAAACAGAAATATCATTTCGCATTCACACCAAGGATATTGCTGACGTACCTCCTGGGGGACGGGCTGCTGCTTTCGTTTTGAAACTGGAAGATGGGACGCAGACGAAGGAGTTTTGCGTTTGCCTTGAGCTGCAGGCATGATTCGAGACGGCGAAAGAACATCAGGGAATAACGAGGCCAAAACCAGGAAAAAGGTCACTTTCTGCAGGAGCTGGGAAGGGTGAAACTGGCCATTTCCAAAACAAGCAGAGGAAGTTCGTAGAAAACAAATCCAACAGAAGACATTCCGCAACGACAAACAGGTAAAATCAAAGTAAACAAAAAAGTTGTGAAACGGAGAACGAGAGTGAGGAAGGTGAAATTTGCAACGAAAACAAACGCAAAGAAATAATGGCAGTGACCTAAATTCAACCCCCCCCCCCCCCTTCAAGCAAGTCGTGCTCTCGGACTGTGTCCGGTTTGTAGTACCCACGCACAATCTTATCAAAAACGATGCATTCGATCTGAAAATTCTATTTCACCATCGGATAATGACGGAGTGCATTTTTTTAAAGTCCTTTCACCGGTTTCTAATATTTTTTATTAATCCAATAAATTCAGTGGCCAAGTATTGTCGAGTGTATCAAAATACCGGTCCTGGTTTTTTTTGTGAGTTGCTCCAATTTATTATCGTCCTAAATTATCGTAATTTATTATCGTATTAAAAGTGGTAATTGTGTGTTTGTCAGTTTGTATTTTGTATTTATAAATACAAAATACAAACTGACAAACACACAATTACCACTTTTATAAAAGGTCAAAAAATGTTGTCATTCCATCTATTTGAAAACCGCAATCATTGCAGATTGAAAAGCGGCTCGATGATCGGCGGTCCCCGGGGACCACGTTGTGGGACACGCTGGACGCCGCAGCGCATCCGGAAAGGATGAATGAGAGCATTATCCAAGAAACGATCTAATTACTCCCCGCAATATCCACCATAATGGCCCCCACTGTAAACCACCAATCAATCGCCTCCGAGATGCTTGTAATTGGATGATATCGAACTGTCAGGGAAAGTAATGTGTTTTGCCGGAGCAGTTCAATTTGTTCTTTCATTTCAGGTTCAGATGACAAATAAACGCGAGATGTGCTGACAATAAGCCCGTCTTTAAGAAGCAATTTTCTCTCATTAAATCGCATGAACAGGAGCCATTATGGAGTATCGCACGATCCGATTTCGACTTCATTAGACCGAGGTATCTCATGGAGAATAAATGTCTTTCATTTCATTCAGCCGTTTCACGGGAAAATCAGTCATCGACCAGCAGAAGCTACTGTCTTAATTTATAGACTTGTCACCAAATCAGCTGTGTTGGCAACTCAGAATGAATCACAGCTCATACAGTGTGACAGGTGTTAAATTTAATGCTTGCTAATTAATTTTGCCAAGTTTTGTATTTAATGAGGTTAATTAGGACATCGATTAGCATTAATCTGCCGTTTGGCGAATTTCACTTGACCTGAAAATCAGTTTCATTGCGGATAATTATGGTTTTAGGACAATACAGTTTCAGCGCCCCGGTTTATAATAAAATTTGGAACGGACCGGTTCTCAGTTTTTTGAGCACGAGAAGAATTTTCTGGGAAGAAAAACCAAAAAGCTGTGAGGAAAATAAAACGAAAGAAGCAGAAACTCTCCCATATAAAGTTCAGATTTCTTGGACATACAAAGTACTCCAAACTGGTCCCTTCTGGGATGCTAATTCATAAATTTCCATCTGTATGTTTTGCAAAAGGCACGGATAAAAACGACAGGTTAAATTCTGCAAGATTTTTAGAACATTTTCAGTTCAAATATATTTTCACAAAGGTGAAAGAAACGGAAAACGACACCGATGAAAATCAAAATGAAAAATTTACTGAACGGAATTGTTAGAAGAGATCCAAATATTTATCGCTCCAAACAGCAACTAAATTAGGATAAACTGTAGAATTCTGAAAGTATTCATCACAGAGCTACGTTCAGTTAAATATAAAATGACTTTACACACCAATCTCTTTTGTTTTCCAAGGATGCCACGCAACGAACTAAAACAGTCCGCAAATCGCTCGATGCCCCCTGAAAAAATGCTCCTCAACGTGCAGTAAAAAATATGGATTTTGCCGCGTGTTTTTGAATAACTCAACATTCAAATAACAATAAAAAATTACAGAACAAAAATTCTGGTGGTCTGAAATTTACGATGTTTGGTCAAGCAGCTAATTTCAAGCTAATTATATAATTAGTCGCGCATAAACAGAAGCGAAAGCAAAGCTTATTTTTAACTCGCGTCGAAAAGTGGATCGATTAGTGCCCCGACAACCATAATATCTTCCAAACCATCCGTTTGTGTCACACCAACCAAACCACCAGGCCAGTCATGTCATCTAATTAAGTTGTTTATTTTCGGATCACCAGCTAACAAACTGTCACTTTACGAGCGTCGCAATTTCTGGCGCTTTCCTAAATTATGACTTGTGCTCCAGCGTAATCAAACATGGCTGAGATTTTCCGGGACCCAGAGTGCAATTAGCGTCAAAGCGTTCATGCAACATTGAGAAGCAGTTACGGCTGCTCCGCATTTAAATTGGCGTTTAAAGAAAGCACAGGCAAAGATGGCCGATGATCGAAATGTCGATGCACTTGTGAAAAGAGCAATTGCTATTTGTCCAAACTGGCCTGTCTGGCCGGCAATGAAAAATGACTCCTAATAAGCCATTACAGCTTCATTTCAGTTGAAAAGAGGGCCTCTTTATCGCTTGAAAGAATTAGATTGAGATATCAAGTGAATTATGTCTCTAAAGCGTAACACGACCATCCTTTATTTGATTGTCCCTTTCTCTACTCTATTATTGGCCCACTTTGATCATAACGTCCTTACAGATTGCGCACATGCCGCGAAATTCGACGGAATAGAGCGCTTGAAAATAAGCAATTTAAAAGTGACTCGATTATTGAAACGCGACAAAATGAGGAAAAAGTGGCGGATTTTTTAAAAATAAAAAAGCGGATGAAGTTTTACTTGAATTAAATCACGCAGAGCCATTGCCATTAAATTCCATAAAGAAACTAAGCAAGAACGACATATTACAGAAGTGAAATCCATCGCAAAAAAACCGCGAAATGTTACGAAGAAATTTTCTGACAGAAAAATGCCTCTGAAAATAGAATTGATAAAAAATTGTCAAAATTGATAGATAAATAACGATTAAAAATCCAGAAAACGACAAGAAATATTTCATCCCCCAAAATTCAAGAAATCTAACCACAATTCTGAATTTATGTTCCCTTAATTCGTTTCTCTTATTTTGCATTATCCCTAATTTGTCATTTTACAGCCCTTTATTCCAAGTATACGGAAATTACAAAAGACATATCAAAATTCTAACGATCGTGAGGAGAATACATGTTTGATTTCTAGTTGAATATGAGTTGATGTTTCAACTGCGCGATTTTAGTATAGCTGGAGGATACTTTTAGTGGAAGGATGGCGTCATATTGCGGCATGAGATGAGTGTCTTTAAAGCACTTTCCGGAAGGACTGTTACGAATACGAAACATCAATCGACCTCCACTAATTCCATATTAACATCTCTTATGATGGAAAAGGCGCAAAGCGCTTGAGCGTTTACAATAAGTGCGTTTAATAGTCCTTCCGCAAAACCTGCTGAGATCCCATCGCCTGATTGCCGGCTAATTCTTCCTTTCAGTCATAACCGGACGTAAATTGAAGTAATCAATTAGGGATTAGCGAAATCTGCATATTCACGGGATTGGTCACATATGGAATTGAAGCATCAACCAAGCCAGGTTTAATTAAAGGCAGTTTCGTATTCCCAAAACCATTTCCCAGAATTACGGAAAATGATAATAAAATTGCCGGAATAGAGGCTTGAAAATTTAATTTATTGAATTAAAATGTGTCGTATTTAATTTCATGAAGCACTAATTTTTAAAGCAAAAGAGTGAGGAGAAAACGTTCGAAAAACCGATAAACTGCCTGAAAATGTTTCAGTCGTTGAGCATATTAGCGATCTGATTATGCTACCACTCTGCTCCACTGAGCTTCAGATGGTCCTCAACCAATACGCGACGCTTTTGAGGATGGCGGTGATGTACAAGCGGCCCATAAACATTTTGCATGCAACAGTAAAATAAGCTTGCTGTCAAAATAAAAGCTATCGAGAAAAATTCTGAACTTCGAAAAAACCGATTTGATGAAAACTGAGAAAAATGCTCATTCCGATATAATCAACTCGTGATATAATCATTCGCCATTCAAATTCCATGAAAACTTTAAATTTAAGAGCAAGCAATAATGAACCTTTCGTGAGAAAATGCCAATAAAAAACAAAACAGTTCATTTGAGATGTGTTTCTTCAGCCCGAAAAACTACACATTAAAAATCCTGCTTAGTTCCTGAAATATTGAACCTCACCCCTGTTTCGAATTCCAGAAAAAACTATTCCAAAGTCTTTAAAATATTTTGACAGAGTTGAATCAAAAACATTATGTTATGCTGAAAACAAATTCACCCAAATTTTCCAACCTTTTCTGCGCTCTTTTTCAATCCAGGAAATCCACGAAGATGAAGAAGAGCAAACCGTCTCAATTTCTGTCAGCCAAAAATCACGCCCCCGCCGGTCCATCTCCTTCCTCAGCGAATAAGGGGACGCGTCATTTCGTTGATGGACCAGAGCCAAGTCATCATTAGCCGGCTGATTGGCATCGCATTTGCTAAATAGAGAACCTATTAATCGCTTCATCCTCAGCTTCCGAATCAGTTTATTGCCCACCGACTAGCCTGTTTACAAACCGGACATTTCATTTCTTTAATACTCCTGAGCTTCCCCCGTATAATGGCATTCGCATTTGCCAATAATACAATGAGCGTTTCGAATGGAAGTTCGCACCATCAAAGCGACTGCGAAAGCGGCTCCGGTGATGACAGCTCGTCGGACATTGAGTTTAATTCGCGCGAGCACAGCCCGATTTCGGATTCGGACGAGGGACAAGATTTCAAACCGCTGATTGAGGAGCTGGAACATAATGGCGAAAAGAACGGAAAATCCGCAGCGAAACAGACGACCCCGTTTTCTGTGCTGGATATTCTCGCATCGACGCCGGCTGGGAAGAAATCTACGGAGAATGTAAATGGAGGAAGAACGCCACTGGAAACAAAAGCACACGGTAAGAATTATCTGATTGAAAAGCATGTATAGACGATCAGGAGCTTTCAAATTAAAAGCGAAAATCCAAAGGTCATCAGTTTTTGTTCTTACTCGATTTACAATGTATCATATTCCAGAGAACATTCTAATATTGCATAAAGAAATTAACGCAATAATCATGAAGATGTTTGACAATAGGATAAATAGCCACTCTGTAGCAACTCATATTCGAAATATTGTATATTTTATGGCAGATAACCTGTTTCCTTGCTGCCTCCCTGGTTTCTATAGGGAAATCAAAACCGGAAATTCTCAGATCTTGAAAAATTTTGAACGTTTTTCTCTGTATCTAAAAAAGACTAAAATGAACGGATTGATTAAATTCTCAGAGAAGTGGTTCGCTCAGGACGAATTTATTAAGAAAAATTCAAAATGCGAACTTTGTAGAAATAATGAATTGTCTTTATAATTGTGGAATAAGTTGTGGAATACATGAAAAACTTACCATTAAATCACTACGCTCAGAAACTCAACCAATTTCCACAATAATAATGAATATTTTTTCACCTTCCTTTTTGCAACAAACTCAAAACTGATGTTCGAAACGTAGCCTCAGAATTCATACCAAATTCAGATAATTAAAATAATACCGATATTTCAAAAAAGAAGAAGCATAAATCGTGATCTTAAAAAATATTCAATTTCGCTCTCGATTCTGCTTTTGAAAATCACTGAAGCGCAAGCGCTGATAAGCCGTCTAAATGAAACAGATATCAATTTTAATTGATATAATTTGTCTCTAACATCTTGAGGTCAAGCAATCCGAAAATTATGATTTCCTTAAACCAAGTGAAAACATGTGCAAGCTAGCATTTTATCACACTGTTGGCATGTGAACGGCCGTAAAGGACAGTGAATTATGGGATTCTCCAGATGGGCAAGTGAAAGCATTTCCCAAAGTTGTCACCTTCATTGCTTCTTCCATTTGGCGCGATTTCCCAACTTCGAGAGAGCAACTGAAGGCGTTTAGTTTTAAATCGCTTTAAAGTGATTCCTGCTGCCGAAGGCTCAATTATCAAAAGCCAATAAAAACCAGTAAAATCACATGAATTCGACTCACAAAAATTCACAACAAAATTCACATTCTGAATTGCACAATAAAAATCTCGAATTTTGATTTAATTATATTTAATGTACTGATAAAAAACAAATTCTCATTATTCGGTTTTTTAAATGACTGAAAAAACAAACGTCGTGGTCTTGAGAAATATTGATCGAGGAGGGTAACTAAGCGTCACTAAATGGATACAAACGGACGGCCGGCCCTTATCGAAAAATGCTCAGAAAGCGCTTTGGAAGCGATTGCCAGCGTTTGAATTTAATTGATGAAGATGATCAAGACAGACAATTTTCCGCTTCAGATAAACACATTTGCTCGTTTGGTTCCCTAATGACAGGCTATGCATTGCCGTCGACCACACCAGCACTTGTCTCAACTTCTTTTCCAAGCCACCAAGTCAACAACTTCCGGCTAATCGAAAAAAGTTAATCATTTATTCTGTTATTCTTTTTACACAATATTCTTAACAGTTTAGCATCATTTAAAACTGAATCAGTACTCAAAATAATAATCTTCATATTGTTAGAAACCAAAGTATTTCAGTCGACATTAAAATGTTTTTGTTTTAATTTCGTAAAATATGTAATCAAATATTAGAGGATTGCATTCCCTTTAACTTATTTTATTCATTGCGTATTTATTTTCAGATAATCAAATCAACAAGCTAATCAAGAAACAAAAAGACCTCCAAAACGAACTGAGTTCGGACCAAAAATCATCCGGCAAAAAGCCAAAGAAAGAAAAGGAAGGTGGAAGCATTCACGGTGAGAAATCCAAAGGTCTGTCGTCCAAACATGGGAAAGCCAGAAGAGCGAGAACGGCGTTCACATATGAACAACTTGTATCCCTGGAAAACAAATTCAAAACGACGAGATATTTATCCGTGTGCGAAAGGCTGAATCTGGCACTATCTCTCCAACTTTCCGAGCAACAAGTCAAGATCTGGTTCCAGTAAGCAAAAAACGCCTCTCAAACCAGATTTAAAATAATAAAAAATGATAATAATTTTTGGACCAAATGAATTCTTTCAGAACTAGAAAAATTATCGTCGATTATCGAAAAAATTATCGAAAAATTATCGAAAAATTATCGATATCGAAAAATACAAATTCCGATCTCAAGACCCGAGATTTCTTACAAAACTTCTCAATCTGTTCAACCATTAATCCACTAGAATTCAAAGACGAAATCTTTCATAAAAATGATATTTGATATGACAGGTTTTCCTAGATTTCTAGTTAAATATATTTGATAAAATATTGGTATTTGAAAAAATCCCTTTCTGAAAAGCGTGGATTAAACAAGCATTATTTTATTTGCAGAAACCGCCGTACAAAATGGAAAAAACAAAATCCAGGAATGGATGCAAACAGTCCAGCCGAAATGTCTCCGCAAATGAGCAACTGCCACACCGCTTTCTCACCAGTTCCTTCAAACAACTTCCTCGGTTTCCCCGGCTCCAACCCGATGCTCCCATTTTCCTATCCAAATGTTCCCCTTTCCTATTTTTTGCCCAATCCTTCGCAATTTCAATTTCGCTAAACTCAAAACACAACATTAATTCAACCTCAATCGCCCAGTGCAAAGGTCACTTGTTTCAATCCGTTCTGTTGATTCAAAATAAATTCCCTCATTTATATTTCGCGGGCCATTAAATCACGAATCACACAAACGAGTGACAGATTGCGTACAATGCAAATATCTCGAGAGGCAAGGGTGGTTATCAGTGGTCCCCTGATAGCGGCATTACGGCTAATGACGCGGAAGCTTCATCGGCCGGAGATCGGTTATTTGCGGTCGATTTTAATGGACACGATTTCGCGCCCTCCACTTCCCCCCTGAAGGGATCACATTCAATGCGGTCAATTAAAGCAATTTGTAGCATCACTAATGAACAGCCACTTGCTGACATGTTATTCGGACGAATTCCGAAAACCCCGTTTTGCCAAATCAATCAAATTCCGTCAAAAACGGAATGCCAATTAGCGAAGCGCTAAATATAAAATTATCGCTTTTAGTTCAGGTTCGTTAGAAGTTTTTGGCACATCCGGTGACAATAAGGCGGATGATATCTTGTTCTTATGCGTTTGCGATGAAATACAACGGGATGATAAGCGTATGTTTGGCCGGCACCTCCCTGATTGATATAATTAGCATACCCTATAAGCTCATATGGATCTCATTATGAAGCCGTCAATCAGTCTCGCATCCATCTTTCTATCTGTCCTTGCTTAACCGGGCGAAACTTTTCTACGATGGCGGGATTCGAAAATATGCTGGACCGACATTTCCGGTGTTCATAAATCGGAACACTGCCACTACGCTATGGGATGAAAAATTGACTATTCCACATGAAGTGGGGACCGGAAATAGACAGATCGAAAACTAAGTTCTCATCTGACCGGAAAATACCTTGAACAATTATGGCAAAATTTATGAAATACAAGTTGAATCATATAACGAATAGGTTTGTCCTCGAAATGACAGCCGGAAATGATCCCCCGGTCAGAATAAATAAAACACCATAATTCAAATCCACGATCTTCAATTCGACCAAGTGAAGTAACAATCTTACTATGCTTCAACCTCACTTTGCGGAGACAACTTTGGAAAAGTTTTACGTCAGTGATCAATGGCGACGATTGCTTGGTGGACGCCTTGTCTACGAGAGAAGCCGGAAACGAACTTATCCAGGCACATTTTCAAGTCAGGACTTTTTCGCCAAAACTTCTTGATAAACAGGATGAGACCGGAAGTAGTAATAGAGAAAACTTCAATTTCACCGCAAGTATAAACATTTTCGAGATTACATGCTTGTTCGAAAACTAGGAACCAAATCAATCTTTGGAAAACGAATTTTTGGAATTAATCAAAACGGAACATCAACTTCTAATTAGAAATCTGGGACTTATCTTCCATCAAGCCGGGAAAATGCTCCATACGTTCTTCTTCATTCCTCCTTTTGATGTTCTCCATTTCCGCCGAAAATTGAAATCGAAATCTTGAAACCGACACTGGCTGAGAGACCGTTTTTGATGATTCCGGGAGCGAGCAAAACTAGCGTGGAGATGATATAGGCGAGGAACAAAAGGTTGATCTTAGCGAGAGTCCAAGCGAGTAGAAGGAAACCGAATGCCAGAACCATGCTGAAAACTCGTGGCATTTCAGCGCGAAACAACACAGCCTGAGTGGAGATCAAACTGATCAGATGCTTGATCCCGTTCCACAGCGCCATAACTTCTTTCACATCTTCCACCGAATTTTCCGACCTGCGAAGAAAAACTCGTCAAACTTTCGTCAAAAAAAGATCCAAAACGAGATCAGATTGTTGACAAGAAATTTAACCCCTCTGATTCTCACTATAATAGGCTAATTGCTAAATTAACGCCATCCATTATTCTCAGTTCTACGTGAAGCTGAATCCAGAAGAAATCTGGCAAACGGATCCCGTTTCACGTTTTAGAGAAACAAAACACTGGAGTTATCGTACGGAAAAAATCCTTTTGATTCCAGGAGCTGAACGACTGCAGGAAGTAGGCAATCGATTGCCGCCACGAAGAATCCAGTCACACTCAACACTGAGAGGAACGTCAGCTCGGACATCCAAATCTCGAGGAAGATCAGTGAATTCGCGAGACAAATTGCAACAGGATACCATTTTCGTTTCCACAGCAGTATGCCCGACAAAAGCGTTAGAACAACACGCCAGTTATTGCTACGTTCTCCAACAGCTTCTTTTTGCTGATCAACAACGGCGAGATCCCGACTGGATGGAGCGGTCGGCGAAGAAAGCCCCAAATCCGCCATGGAAGCTTCGATTCGAAAGCTGTCATTGAGACCATTGTTCTTGGGGCTGATTGGTGAAGAAATCGAACCAGCAGATCCATTAAATGTGGTGAAAGACATCGAAATCGTGTCGATTGAAGATGGAGAGGCAAGAGTTAGGTCGGAAGCTCGCATGTTGTCTCCGAGGTCTTCGACCGTTGATTTTAAGCTCAATGATGATCCAAATGCACTTTCGCTTTCCTGGCTTCTGAAGTGCAGATCTCCTTTAGGGGAACTGAAATTGTCATTCTTGGTAGATTCCATTGCAGAAGTCGGGAGGCTTTGTGTGGTTCAGAAGCAACCGAACAGAGTTCGAATT
>JAQIWT010001224.1:0-11838 GCA_034696485.1 Isohypsibius dastychi | reverse complement strand
GACGAGGGGAAACCAATCGCTCCTTCAAGTCTGTTCGCATCACACTCCAATGAAACGAACCTGCTCTAGTGGTTTTTCACTGAAAAGAATGAATAATGTCACGCTGTTTTTTTGTGTTTGCAAACAGCCAGGTTCCTCCCCAGGGAGAATTTCGTATTTACTTTTCATGACAAAATGCAATTCAGAATATCATATGAAAAGGTGGAAACTCATAATCACTAACGAGAATAATAACAAAAGTGGCATCTATTTAATAAGCATTTAAACCAGGCTACTTTTCAAATTGTTTTCAATGTCATTTGACTATCGGTTTTTTCACCGCGAATGCTTTAAAAAACAGAGATGAAATATAAATGTAACTTAGCTCTTTTGAGTACACTGATTGGTTATTAATTTGTTATATCAAGATGTCAGCACTAAGCATGTTTTCTTAGCGTCTCAAAGCAGAATACAGATGGATTTTGAACGGCTTATAATTCTTCAATTTATCAGAATCTGAGCAAGTCAATGTCATTACTTTATACCATTTACGTAAGCGACTCTTGAAAACGCCATTTCTCATCTTATAGTCCTCAAGAACGAATTAATCGAAGTGTCTTTCATTTCCAGGAATTATCAATCCCGAAAATGCGGCGGTCGTCATTTTGGACCCGGGTGAAATTGCACGGCGCTATGTGCGCTCGTGGTTCTTTGTCGATCTCATCTCCTCCATTCCCTTTGATTATGCCGTATTGGTCATCAGTATTTGGGATGACGATGTGGCCAAGTCACAGATCGTCCATGCCGGACGAGCTCTTCGCATTCTCCGCATGGCCAAACTACTAAGTCTCATCAAACTTCTCCGTCTTTCACGACTCGTCCGCTATGTTTCACAATTCGAAGAAACATATGTGAGTAGAGGTGTCTAATCTAACCCGGGAATACAGGTCTGACACAAATCTAACAAGCGTGGATCGTCTGGTTCTCAGGTTGCTCCTGTAGAAAAACAATTTACCCCCCAGGGAGCACGCAGTTTATAATACACGGCTTTCATTTTCGCTCATAAAAAAGTGGTTAGAAAAAATCCCGTGGGTTTTGAAATGCTCTCGTTGAAAACATGTCTCTCACCTAGCGATTTGAATCCAAATTCGTCCCAAGTTCCCCAATGAGTTCAGTGAGGGGTCTGCTGGCCAGAAAAAGAGTCCACCCCCCCCCCCGCACAAATTTGATAAGGTCGCAGCTCCCGTATCACTAATATTTTTTAAACGGCCCAACTCATCAGCGAATTGTGTTGCCATGATTGATTGCGCAATCGTGGATAATTAGATAACCGAACGCCATTTGTCCCACGCTTGACTGAATTCCTTGTTTTATCCTTGCAGTTCCTGAACATTGCCGGCGTTTTTATGGTGAGTAGGCGACTTGTTACTTTAATGAACACAGCCACCGGCCATCTTCGCTCTTCGTATTTCTATTCTGATTGATTTCCTTTTGGATTGGATAGAGAATCTTCAATTTTATGTGTCTGATGATGCTGATGGCTCGTAAGTGGCTTTTTACTCCCTCTTCACATTTGCATGTCATGACTTTATCCTTCCTTCCCCCCTTTCTTCCTTCTAGACTGGAGTGGATGCATTCAGTTTTTAGTGCCGATGCTTCAGGGGTTCCCGAGAGATTCATGGGTTGTCATCAATGAGCTCGAGCATGCCGCCTGGTTCGAGCAGTACACCTGGAGGTATTACATTTCACACTCCCCCCTGGACTCAACAAAATTTCATCACTCAATTTTGTAGCTTCTTCAAAGCCATCAGTCATCAGCTCAGCATTGGTAAGCAGAAACATGACGTGTAGTGTTCGCTCGATGTTGCGAGCTTCCCCCCCCCCCCTCCAGCGCGTGTTCGCAATTTACTTTGGAGTAATCTTAACCGATAGTTATTCACTTTTACAGGATACGGAAGGTACCCACCTCAAAGTATCAGGTAAGCCATGGATAAACTGCGGTCTTTTTGATGGAACTATACATGTGTCTGTTGCAGTGATGCTTGGCTGACGGTTTTGTCGATGCTGACTGGCGCGTAAGCTTTCTGACCTTCACATTCTCACGTCTCTAATCATTCATGTTGTTTGACTGCACAGCTTCACCTACGCACTTTTCATCGGACATGCCAGTAACTTGATTCATTCCCTGGATGCGTCTAGACGTCAATACCGCGAGAAAGTACGTCACTGTGTACCCCGCGTTAATGACAGTACTGCATGTGTTGGTTTTAGTGGAAACAAGTGGAGGAGTATATGGCCTATAGAAAGCTTCCACGACAACTGCGGGTCAAGCTCTCAGACTTCTATGAACATCGATTTCAGGGCAAAATCTTTGATGAGGAGGCTATTTTGAATGAACTCAACGATCCAATACGAGAGGTCAGTCTGAACAACTTCCATTTAAAAAGCACGCGGATTGAAACTAATGTCACATCACAGATGATCATCAACTACAACTGCCGAGATCTAGTCTCCAGTGTTCCGTTCTTCACGCATGCAGACCCCAATTTCGTAACGGTGATATCGATGACCTTTTTCGACTTATCCCATTTTCTCATACACTTCACTTTTAGGCTGTGATAACCAGATTAAGATACGAATTCTTTCTACCGGATGACGTCATTGTTCGAGAAGGGACACTGGGGGACAAGATGTATTTCATTCAAGAAGGACTAGTCGAGATCTACCTGGACTCTCATGTCCCTGATGGCGAGCCAACTGTGATAACTCATCTTTCGGACGGTTCATACTTCGGGGGTACCACTTTAGTCACCAAGCCATTTCAGTTTATCGACATTTCATGTTTCCACAGAAATCTGTCTCTTGACCAAAGCCAAACGTGTCGCCTCGGTTCGTGCCAAATCCTGTTGTTCACTGTTCTCGCTGCAAGTCGACAATTTCAATAGGCAAGCTTCAAAACCAAGGGTTCGAAACGCTGCAACTTTTCATCTTTCTTTTCAGTGTCCTTAACGAGTATCCGCTGATGCGCCATGCTTTGGAGACGTAAGTGATGACCCTGTCTCTGTTACTTCGGGAATGGTTCACGATTTACTTTCAGAGTGGCCGTTGAACGGCTGAATAAGATTGGTCGCGATACGGGAATGGTGACCAGTAATTCGACAGCCCCTCCATCACCCATGCCGGACAGGCCGGAATGTATGGCTCGTAGTCAAAGTAACCAGGATCCTGATTATTTGACGCCATTCCTGGCTCAAATCAAACGGACTGCTTCAATGATATCAACTCACCGCATGGCAACAACCCCTTCCTATCAAGGATTTAATAATCACAACAACAGCAACACTTTGTTTCCATTTGAAACGGCAACCCCAACGATCCCACTCATCAAGCAGAAGGTCCCACTTCATACCGGCATGCATTCACTTGATCCTAATGTGATTATCGCCTTCTCTGAACCTGATACTGAGCTCAGTGATGATAAGCAGACTGCACCCGTGATATTTACGACAGAGCAATAGTCAAGAGATCTCAACAGTTAATTTATTCTTTGTGTTACTGCGTGTGAAGCCAAAGATGCTTAAAACAAGATGCAATAACAATCGAATGGCTTTTCAACGCAGGATTAATATCATCTCAAGCCGAAGACGAAATTTGCCTAATTACTGCAAAATGTGGCTGATTGCAGTTGTAGGGCAGGTCGCTCGGGTGTCGTAAACTTTGGTCTTGGTACGGGCAGAATTTATTGCTTGTGCTCCAGAATTATCTGACGAAGGGTCCATCCCGTAACGGGTCCTGAAGGATCTATCCCCCGCATACACCAGGGCGTGCCATGGCTCTTCGTAGGCCACTTTTCATACAGAAAATTTCCGTAGCAGAGCGGTCGTCGCCAGCAGGTCTTGTGGTCGAGAAACTCCGTTGTCGGCTGAGCTCGTTTTCAAGAAGTTTTTTTTATTCGTCAAAAGCCCGATCGATATCCAAGTGGAATGTTACCGACCACAGCGGCAGTGAACGTGATGGTACAGTGAAGCCGGTTAGCAATTCTGATGGATGATGATGCAAGAAAAACTGATTCTGTGCACGGTTTTTGGTCTGGAATTAAGAGCCATTTTTCTGTATCTTCACCATCTGCTTCCCCATGTGAGATCGCCAGAGTTCAAGGGTAATCAGATCGGTCAGTCTGAATCGGCGAAATTCGATAGTTTTATGTACACGCAAGACAGTGGCCAGAGTATCAAAATCTGATTGATAAACGGAGCGAACCTCGAAGCCGATGCGGTTGAATGAGCAATCTTTCAACACGAACATACCGTACTAGGTATCATCCATGTATGTCTGTGCGCTTGCAAGAACCTACTCGTTTGTGCTTGTCCCCGGATGATAACTTCACAGATCTCAGATACTAAACTATAGGACGTTACAGTTGTGAAGCACGCCCCAAGAGTCATGCGTTGTAGTGCTTTAGATATTCTTATCTCAATTTTCTGTGAGAACTCAAACAGTTTTGATTTAATCAAATGTTATGTCGATCCATCTTGCTGGCCAGCACCCTGCTATGAGAGTTTAATGTATTTGCATATCTATTTGTATTAGATATGGCACGTTTTGTACTGAAATTTTGAAGTTAAACTGGTGAACCGTTCAACCGTTTCAGGTGAATTCAGCGAATTCATTCAGTGAATTCATTTGTATTTGGGCAATACTCCTGGCGGAGTCAGTATAATGCCAGTACAAAGTATTTAACATGGCAGCAGATCGCAATAAAAGATTGAAACCTGAAGGCTACATGAGTGAAAGCCTTTCATCAAATTTTGTCATAAGGTTTATCTATCGGCCCGACTGACTGACACTGTTTCGTTCGGTCACATACAGTCTATTGTGTCAGTTAACACAAAGCTTGCGGACGTGAAGATTGATCATATAGCAGGTTGTTCAGCAGCTACAGAACGGGCAGGAGAGATACCATTGGGGTCAACGCTTCTAAGATATTCGTGATTCAGTAGTTTTACAGTGTTTGGTCTCTGATCTGGTGTATGACAGAAGCAAGAAGTTAGGAAATCTCTTTGAACGTCAGAGACACGCCCGGGTATTTCTGGTATTCCACCTCGCTCTAAGAACTCATACAGCTGATAAATTCCTGGTCCACGAAAACTGGTTTTTTCCAGCCCGTCTGGGGCAACGAATGGAAACGTGCTGCGACGTTGAATCATATAGATCACAAGACAACCGAAACTCCAGATATCGGACTTCCTTCCCACCAGGCACTCAGTATCTCCAACACACCGTTTGCACATTTCTGGTGAGGTGAACGGCACACAAGCAAGAGGTATCTTAACATCCCCTATACATGTTCGTGTCCCCTCCACCATGACCGATGCATCGAGATCACATATCTTCAACACTTCTTCCCCGTCGTATCTGCTGAAGACGATATTTCCAGGATTGATATCGGCGTGGATAACCATTTGGGTATGGTCGTGCAAATAATCCAAACCAGTAAGAATTTGTTTGCAATAAGAAGCTTTCAATTCATCCGTGACAATAAAACCTCCGTCTTCGATCCGGTCCTTCATTGTGCCACCTAAATGAAGCTGAACTGAAATCTCATTCGTAAATAACTGCGTTTATGCCAATATTTCCGGTCATCGCTTGAAACATCATTCGGTGGAGGAGAACGTGCTAAAAAAAATAATACAGCGCTGCAATATGGTAAATCAAGCACCGCCGATTAACTCTAGATTGTGACTCGACATAACAAACCACTGTCTTGCTGCTAGCAAACATTTTCGCTACGGATGAGATTGTTTTTGTCTGCCACGACATTTTCGACTTTTCTGGCATTTTCAAAAAAAGCTTACAACCTCCCTATGGCACGAAATGCTTCGTTTTTTCTCCTCTGGATCGCGTAATTTGTCAGATAATTCATCACAAAGATTCAAAATTTTCCTTGTCATTGACCAGTCAGTTGCAGAAGGCCAAAACCTTTTTGATGATCTTGAAAAATTTCCTCTTAACCCCCCTTGCGCGAAAAATCGGTTTGAGCTGACATTTCAACCAATTTTTTGAAACTAACATTTTCATGATATTTGTGTATGGTTGAACGTACTCGAGATTCTGCGAAATCCGATTTGATCAAAAAATACGAATTTTTTAGTGCTTTGTCTCAACTTAGCTGCCAGACACTCTGTACAGGGCAGAATCAACACGGCTGCAAAACTAAGCGGAGTACAGGGAATTTGGTTAATTCTGTTGCCCTCAGCCTGAGACAAGGTTACATTAGGCTGATGTTCAAGTGAGCCCTTCGAAATTTAACGAAATGCAAAACATCCGTAGTGCGACCCATCTCCACATCTCAAATCAACTCAGCAGTAGAAATTTGCACTTGACGCAAAGCTACATTTTACATTGAGCTGCACTTATCTGCTAGGCTTCATAAAGATCGAACAGGTGTGGAAATAGTAGATTTTCTGAAAGATTTCGACCTCGCATATTCAGATGCCATTGCTCCCCTGAGAAAAACTCTGGTTTTCGCCTTGCAACCATCATGGGCCAAATGTTACCATATACTGAACAATTCAACCTCGTTTATGATGTTATGCTATCCTTGTGTTCCAAAGTAAATAACAAAAGCTACTCGCCGACAAGGCGATAACCAGCAACCAGTCTAACACTGACTTGAATGTTTATAGTTTGAAAGTATGAGAACCAATTCGTAAAAAGCCTGAGGCTCAATTGATGCCGTTAATATCTCATGCATACTCAGCTTTGAACGTCTCAATCCGCAATGCATGGCCTCAACCAGCGCCGAGCAATACATTTATGTAATCTCTTTCTGGTGAATGTAACGCACATTTCTCCTCGAATTCCATCACTGGATTTCCACATTGTTTTCTTCTGATTTTTGACGAGACTCGAAAGCGTGGCCAGAGGACTGGCAATATGGTGCCACAGGGTGAGCCTTGATTTCAATAAGTTCTGCTCGTGCGCAAGTTCCTGAAGTAATTTCACGCAGAAAACTGAAATATTGATAGAAAATCCAGCCTTCAGCAAGGATGAATCTGAGGGTCCTCATATGACTGAAGTGGTATCAGTTCCACTGAATGGGCAATCAGAGCGCTTTGATAATCTCTTGACATTGGGTGACGACAAAACCAATGCTGTTGTGCGCCAAGAATCGAGAGGAAGTGAGTCGAATGTTCCAGCTGATGACAAAAAGACGAGGCTCGACAAGAAAGTCATCGATCAAGTTAGCACACTTGAAATTGTAAGTACTCTCTACCTTCCACCATCTTACTAAAGATTTTGAGTTTGCGGTCCAACTCGTTAAGTACTGTAGAGCCAGCCCGGCACCTTCTAGTGATTTTCGTAATCTTGGAAACTACAGAGAGTCTAGCAGCAAACTTGGGACAAACGTAAAAACTTTATTAGAAATATGAAAACACCATTTTGGAATTTGTGTACATTCTCTATATGATAGCCCATGTTCTCAACCATCTTCCCCACCCTTTTCCGACACGATTTCAAAATACGCCCAATTGTCCGGGGGGATACTTTTAGATTACGTTCCATTTCGGGATAAGTGGCTGGGTTTTGTCCCAAAGTGATGTCAACTTTTCTTATAAATGCTCGGGTTCTCTTCGATGGCCAGCATTGGTTCCGAAGCGCTTCACACGTGTGCGTTGCCCTTCATCCTTCAATTTTTTCTACTTGGTCGATGGTCTTGTGATTGAACGTATAACCTTGATCTGAAAATCGTTTCTGGATTTTCCTTTGACAAACCATACGTTGAGAGAGCTAAGATGGCACCCTTCGCTTCAGAACTGATTGGAACAGGCATTTTACAAACTACTTTGATTTCAGGATTTTTTCTGGCTTTATATAGCTCTCTTCTATTCAACACGTTTTTGATATGCTAAGGAATCAGGGTTGATCAAAAGATATGAAATTTTGAATGCTCTTGTCTCAACTTTGCTGCAAGACCCTCTGTTGCCATAAAGACCTGGAACCAACCTTAAAAATTCGTATTTTTTAGTTTCCACGTTTTGGTTGTAAATACCGTCACGGCAGGTTCTGGGTGGTAGATTTCGAGAAGGTCGTAAGGACGAGCTGTACCTGACTTGACCTTTTTACCGGCATTGATAGAAAAAAAATCCTCGGTAATTGGCAATTATCTGTTTTCAGTTCCGCTACGCTGATTCCATGGATATATTCCTGATGCTGTTTGGTAGCATAGCTGCACTGGTTTGCGGGCTCATCAAGCCAGTAATGGTAAGACAAATGTCCAACCACCATTCAAAATAATTCAAAACCAAATAAGGTGAGGCCGCCACCTTTCATAATGTATTTCTGATTAAAGGTTCTAATACTTGGCGATATGATCAACGCGTTCGTCAATAATGACAGGCGAAAACATCTGGGTTCTGCTACAGGTAAAGATCACGCGACTGCATCACTGTAACAAAAAGTCAGTCAAGTGCCTGCCATCTTATGCAGGCCATAACAATACCCTCAACTATTCTCCGAAGTATTCTTTTGGAACTACACTTTCTAGTATCAGTTTGGAATACATCCAATCACATCAATCTATTGAGAAATCCATGCAATTGTTTGCATATTACTACATTGGCCTCGGAATAGCTATAGTTATCAGCGGGTATTTTATGATGTCATTTTGGGTATGGGCGGCGACGCGGCAGGCATACCGTATTCGTCTGGCATTTTTCGAGGCCATCTTGAAGCAAGATTTGGTATGGTATGATATTAATTCGCCCGGAGAACTCACCACCAGACTATCAGAGTAAGCATCGAATTTCTCAATAACGTAAAAAGATAGAACTTACTGTTATCTTATTTGAGAAATGATGTCTGTATTCAGTAATCAGCTTTTGAACTTGCAGTGATATAAATAAAATCCAATCCGGTATCGGGGACAAAATGGGCTTATTTATCATGGGAATATCTGCCTTTATTACCAGCTTGGTGATTGCTTTCAGCAAAGGCTGGCAGTTATCGTTGGTCATCTTAGCCTTCACTCCTTTTATCGCCTTCATAAGTTCGATGCTAATCAAGGTATATTTGCTTCCTAAAAGTCATCATTTTGACTAAGGTGAAAATTGACTGAATATTTTCCAACCTTAGCTCAGTGCGAAATTCGGCGTTAAAGATTCTGAGGCCTATGCCAAAGCTGGAGCCATAGCCGAGGAGGCCCTCTCATCCATTCGAACAGTTGTCTCACTGGGTGCCGAGGAGAGGATCCTCAAGAAATATACCGCGAATTTGGATCAGGCGAAGCGCGTCGGAATAAGAAAGGGCTTCGTTTTTGGATTGGGACAGGGGACGATGTGGATGGTTATATACACCATGTATTGTGTCGCGTTTTGGTATGGAGCAAAATTGATTCGCGATTCTTTGGAGAGTGGTATAAATCCACCTGCTTATGATGGAGGAACCGTGATAACCGTAAGAACTTTCAGTCAACCACAGCTTCCGTTTATTCAGTTGAAAACTGCCTCGGACCCTGAAAGGTTCTTGGCTCGGTATTTATAGGTGCAGTTGCATTGGGGAATTCAACGCCGAGCCTACAGGATTTAGCCACCGCAAGAGCAGCAGCATCGTCGATATTCAAAGTTATAAAGAGGAAACCCGTGATTGATATCGCATCAGATATTGGCGAGAAACCCAAAGAAGTAATTGGGAACGTTGGCTTCTACAATATCAGTTTTTCGTATCCAACTCGAATGGATATTCGTGTATTGATGAATTTTAATCTGACGATTAATTCTGGAGAGACTGTCGCCCTAGTTGGTCCTTCTGGGTAGGTGTGAAGTTGTGTGTCGAGACGAAACGGCTAAAGTAGTATAATTTTCAAGGTGTGGAAAGTCGACAGTCATCCAGTTATTGCAGCGGTTTTATGACGCAAGCTCTGGAAATATCTTAATTGATGGTCTTAACGTTAAAGAATGGAATGTGGCATATTTCCGGGACTTTATTGGAGTTGTCTCGCAAGAGCCTGTTCTTTTTGCTACAACCATTGCTGAGAATATTCGATATGGCCGCCTGAATGTTGCTCAGGTCAGTCAAAAACGTCCTTGAAAGTTCGTCGATAAGAAGGGACAATACTTACCTCCGGATGAAAAACGAACGAAAGTGACAGAGGGCTTTGAAATTTTTAGTTCAGATGTGTACGAACACAGAAGGAGCGTCGAGGTTCAGGAAGTGTGCATGTTTTTATTGTTTAGGAGGACATTGAACACGCGGCCCGAAAAGCCCATGCTCATCAGTTCATTATGGAGCTCCCGGAAAAATACCAAACAATCGTTGGTCAACGAGGTTCACAATTATCAGGTGGCCAAAAGCAGCGCATTGCGATAGCTCGAGCAATTGTACGCGATCCCAAAATTCTCCTCTTGGATGAAGCAACAAGTGCTCTAGATGCGATGAGTGAGAAGATTGTACAGGTTGCACTAGATGATGCACGACAGAGCCGAACAACCATCATCGTAGCCCACAGACTGAGTACTATTAGAGGAGCGGACAAGATCATTGCAATGGATAATGGAGTTGTCATCGAAGAAGGCACTCACACGGAGCTGATGAACCAAATGGGGCTCTATTATAAACTCGTGATGCATCAGATGAAAAAAGAAGCCGATGAGGCAGTTGATAAAAAGCTAGGAATGGATTCTGTGGCAATGAAAATTTCGCATGGAAATATCACTGAGGTTGAATACCCGTTAAGCTGCCAGGGTCAAGTCAACGAGAAACTGAAAGCTGTTGAGGAGATTAAGCCTGCTTCAACGGGCCGCATCGTTAAAATGAATGCCCCGGAATGGTACTTCATTCTGATTGGCTGTCTGGCCGCAATTATCAACGGGGGCACGCATCCGGTATTCGCCATTCTGATATCTGAGATAATCGGGGTAGGTAAGATGTATATTATGAATGGTGCATTAGATTTTTCGTTTTGAATTCAGTCACTAGCTGCAGTTTCTGATCGGACTGACTAAAAACCTATTCAGTGGTGCCTTAAGAGTGATGCTAAATGACACCAGTCTTTGAAAAACAGACAGTAATTTCACTGCAAATTTATTGAGGAGGTCAATCGCCCAGCTGAAGAAGTCGGTGAGTGGTTGTGATGTACTGTTTCTAATGCCCATTATATTTTCAGATATATGTGGAAATCGACATGGCGAAGCAGGAACGTGACGCATTAACCTGTTCCCTATGTTTCATTGCTGTTGGAGTGGTCTGCTTTTTCACCTGGCTCTTTCAATGTGAGCTCAGTATCACTGCTGCTATTTATTCCAACTGAATCCATCTGGCTTATAGACTGGATGTTTTCGATTTCGGGAGAGAATCTGACAATGAGAATTCGCCAACTTACGCTACAAGCCATGTTGAGGCAGGAGATTAGTTGGTTTGATCGAGAAGAGAATGGAACTGGTGCGTTAACTGTCAGGCTGTCGTCAGACGCATCAGCTGTTCAAGGGGTAAGCAAGGAGCAACAAGTACCCACAAACAGGGGCGGTTTGAGGTTTGGGACCATGGGGCGCAAAACCTGCGCCTGCGCCAAGCTTCTTGCCTGGCAGACAGTGTTTTTGCGCCTGCGCAATGCCACTCGGGCGGTCAGGCCTAAATCTGCGCCGGCGCACATGGTCCTAAAATTCGAGTTTGTTTTCATTTATTTTTTATGAATCTGCAGATCTCTTAGAATAGATCTACAAACGTTAAATAAAATCTCATAGAAGGAGTCGAAAAAGAAGCTGAAAAACAAAAACAAAAACCTCGCTTTTCGATGCTCCGGATTTCAAGTTACCAAGTTCAATTAATTATATTAGAAAATCACAAGTTCACTTACATTAA
>JAQIWT010001223.1:0-11847 GCA_034696485.1 Isohypsibius dastychi | reverse complement strand
AACGCCCGTGAGCGCAATCAACGCCCGTGCAACACCCGTGAGCGCAATGAAACGCCCGTGTACACCCGTGAGCGCAAGGTCGACCAAAAAATAAGGCTGATCTTTCATCGCCATTGCTAACTCTCGGCCTGTTTGGTTCATTCGATTCCAATGCGAGCAAATGGATATCGACAAAAATCATGTCATTCAACCAGTGAACGTGGGCCATTTTGGTTGCTTGAAACGTCCACTTGTTTTTTAGTTTCGGAGTAAATCGTGCGTGGTTCAAAATTCCACGAACCTTCTCATTACGGTTCCCGGACTCCATCATGTGTTGGCATTGGTGCGCGAGGATCGATCCTTGTTAGAGAAATCTCTAACTACAGCTCTGAAGTCCTGCATCGCCATATAAAAGTGATCAATGCTTTGACCTCTTATCGTGATAGCAGCCCAAGAGTAGTTTGACATATTTATCTGAACCTATAGGGACAGTTTTGACTCCAGATCTGTAACCCACATTCAGTGGGCTTAGTTGTGATCAACACTATCAGTCTTTTCAAATGACCTGGAAGCCTAGGAGGATTGTAAAAGTTATTCGTTCGCTGAGATTCATCGAACAGATACTCCGAAGAGCTTTACCAGACAGACCGATTTATCATAACCTTCGAAAATCTAAAAACGCACGCCATGTATCGAAGAGGAATGCTTCACTGAGCATACCCAGCTCGAAAACAATGCACAGGACAAAATGATGTAAGTGCTTTGACTAGCAGTTTTACATGTGTAGTCTATGGGCTCTAAAATTGATTTCGGAGATTGAAAAAGAGAGTTTTCTGCAGCTGATTTCAAAGTTTTGAGGGGTCAGAGTTTTCGAGTCGTTTCAACAAAAAGCGATAATATTTTGTCAGTCAACACTAATTTCATCAATTTTCTCACAACGTGCGTTCAGGGTTTACAAAACAAATAACAATCGCCCAGAAGGGTCGCTTGCAATCATCCTGAAGGCCACCAAGTCAATCTACTCTTTTCGTCAACGCTTGCTGCAAAACAAACAATGCCTATTGTTTGTCGACGTTGAAGGAACACAGCTGGAGAGAAAGCCCCAACGGATGTGGACTGTAAAAAAGCCATATCCTGTCGCAGTTTCGATGAGAATGAAATTGGATTCGAGTAGCATGTGGGCTATTGATTGACTGCATATGGTCCAGAGCTATGGGAGCGGTATCGCTGATCAGGCGCGAATGACATAAGTTCAAGTGTAGCGTTACAGATATTCAGGCCTCACCAACGATCGATGTCAAACCAACATCTCAAAAAACTGATAATATCTATTGATATCCACCATTTAGCAACGTCGCAAAATCTGAAACTACCACCTGACCTGGAGCACTGGTAAACTTAAATTCTGGACGGGTCACCACATCGCAATCAAAGTACATTTCGCTACTTGCTCTGGCACTCACAACGCGTGGATAAAGTCAGTCAGTAAATAGAAGTATTTTCTGGTCCGGTAAAAATGGTAAAATAAAAGATAATAGAATTCAAAAAAACACTGTTGCACCTACGGACGCTCTAGTACGAAGGTGATGTTTGAGCACTAGGGTCACTCCTCGTTGATTCGGAGCTAACTTTGACGCAAGCAAGAACCACTGGATACGATTTGACAGACAATGGTTCATGCAGTGGGTGATTAACGCCTGGTGATGAATAACTTTTTTCTTCTTCTGAACTTGGTTGCTAATGAGGTCTTTCCTAAGAGCAAACTCACCCGTGAAATCGTTAAGAACTACTCTAATCAAGTGAAAACGGAACAGCCGGTGTCCGATTTCACTGTCGATTTCTCTTTGGTTGCTCACACATCGACCTCAGAGAACATACCCAAGTTTTGCAATTGATTTTCTGTTGGAAATAAATTATGGGCTACATTGCGAAGAAACGTTCACTGTGGTCATTAAACTGTCAGTTCTATCAGCCAATACACCTCCCTATGAAGACGGAACAAAATGTTTGGAGAACAAATGACAAAACATCTGATGACAGTTGAACATTGCCAAAATGTATGGGATTCCATTCCGGTCTGTTCCCACGAGACTTGAAGGGAAAGGGAGGCAATTACAAACTTATCACGCAATGCCCATTCAAGGAAAGCACATCGTTGCTCTAACCCGGACCAGATTTCTTTGATGGATAGGGGCTGGATGTCCCGGAAGGCTTGTAATCGATTTGACGGGAAATGGTGCGAAAGTTATAATTTGTTTTGCCTAACTCGCCAGTTTAGGGGCGAGTGGCGGGATAATGCTGTTATATAGATTGCATTTGACGGGCACCACTTTTCTTCAGTTGTTGTCTATTCCTCCAGAAATGCTTTTCTTGGCATGCCTTGACCTGACGTTTGCCCTTGTTGTCACACTCAACTTTTTCCCCCTCGCCGTGCCCAATACTCACAAACATCACCGGCTAAAAACTCATTCAACGAATGAATGTGTTGAGCAGTTTGCATCCTGTTTTGGATTATTATCAAAAGACGGCGGTTTCCTTGGTCAAGTTCTCTATGGACGGGGTAATCTGCCCGGACCAGTTCAAGAGCGACTCCCGCAGACCATCACGCATTATTGCAGGTGAACCCAAACTTGACCTTTTCGATTCAATGACGCGATGTGTGATGTTATCTGAATTAAGGTCGCTAAGTGAAGGATTATCGTGTGTCGATGGCGCGTTACGAGGATGCTCGAGTTTAATCGAAAAAGATATCATCAAGAAAGTGCGGATGTTCATGCGGTCTTTCAAACAGATTGATTTGTGTACAAAGCAGACTTATCGAGAAGGTAAATGTGCACTTTTTATCTGCCTCTCCAGTCTCAGGCTGTGGATCTGTTTTTATGATCCGTTTTCTCGACCATTGGTCGCATCGTCGTTCGCAGAGAATGTTTCACAAAATTCAAATGTTTTGAAACCCAGCTAGAATGAGTTGATTTGGTGCAGCAAAAAGTCAAGGATCAGCATTCTCAGAATTGACCATGGGATTTCGAAGAACAGCGGTGCATGGTATTTTATTACAGGAATTCGGAGACTAGGCTGTTTAGTATTTTCAAGCCGTAAGCGTATGTTATTCTAGAAATAAGTGAGGCAAAACCTAATGAACTAAAATAGTGCAGTGGTTTCGCCTTGTTGAATAGTTCTGTAATTTTGTGAAATGTCGTTGTTGAGGGGAGAAGGACAAGAACGTCTAGAGCGTTACAGAGCACACCGAGTATCAGGTCAATTCAATGTACAAACTCTGTATTCATTTGACAATCCAGGAATCAATTTTAATTTCATCGATCAGACCACGATTTTTCATTAAAACACTGCCTTGCATTGACACACTTTGCCAAATATGAGCTTAGAAGATTAGCTGTTAATCAAGGTGATGGATAGCACGAACATTCTCATCACGCAAAAATGAGATCAAACTTGAGAAATCGATTTGATGAAGCTCTGTTCCCGATTTTGGATCGTAATTCACGGCGACTGGATGGGTTGTGCAAACACGACCGCTCCAAAAGCGCAAACATAATCTCGAGTGGAAGATGACGTGTGACGGGGATTGCGTTAAAAGATGCTCGGCGATTCTTTTATTGGTCCTCTCCAGACCTAGTTGTCCCTTCAAAGATGCTCAACCAATTAGCCTTGTTTCATCTCCCACATTTCATCTCATACTCATTCTGTCATTGTAGCCTTTATCGATCATGATAAGTGCTTCTTCGGACTTCGCACTGATCCCATCCAAGTCTCTTGTGTGCACCGACTTGTCGACAAAATGAACACCGCCCAACAAAGTGCCATCGCGTCAAACGGAAATGTCGACCTTCTTTTCCATGAATACTGCAGGTAATTTGCTTGAATTTCCCGCATGAGATATGTCAAAATCTCATTTGTCCACAGTTCCTTTCAAGTATTCATGGAATGCATCGCCGATGACCTTTATCAGGAATGCGGAGTAAAAGGCAGAGATATCATCCTTCATAATTTGTACCAAGTAATGGGGTTCGAAGGTCGAAAACGAACCTGTAATGTCCAGCTTCTTTCTAATGAGATCCCACGAGACGGAAAATTCGTGTTACCCGCTTTACTTACGTAGCAGATTTTCTCAATGTTTTCCATATCACATTGATTTTTTAGCACACTTTGATGCCTTGACTAGTATATGTCCCGATTTCACAGTGGTTCTTAAAAACACGTGGGTAACCGAAAGTTTCAAAAGAGAGGGCTGCTGGACCAATAAATTGGCAGATGGCAGTTGCACGTGAGTCGATTTCAGAGGGTGGGTTGCCAGTTGCCACTTGTTCCACCAAACTTGAACTTCGTTCGCATAATGTTGAACCTTGCTGTTATGGGTGAGTCCTGGTTCGGATACGGGGCAGACCAGTATGGAGGCCAACATTTGTTTTTTGATTTTTGCTGAACGGGTATATGTGAATGTATCTGACCTGATCAAAGCAGGGATGAATCTCGCAGCGCTGAATCCGGAACGAGAGCTGAATAGGCTCTGCATTTTTGCGAGGGTGTACCATCAGAATGACTTCTGGTTTACTTTGTTGGGTTTTGAGGCCTGACTGGTTTCACGTGCTCGATTGTGCCGGCTCTGTATTAAGGTGAAGTATGTCCCAAACCATGATCTTCCAGGTCATGTGATGTTGCTGCTGATGGCCATGCAGTTCCACCTGTGCAATGTAGATGATAACAGTCTCGGAGAGAAGGGTACAGGTTATGGCCACCGAACCACCCCCGAAGTTCTTGTTCGCGAACAATCCGTCAGGCAAACGTTGCACCAGAATTGTACCTGATATGGAAAAGCCGCTGCCCGGCGTCGAATTACCATTCAGCAGAGTATCTTTGGCAGATGCCGTCGAGATTCTCTCTTCATGCCAGTTTCTACAATATCAAACTGACCATAAGAAACTGGCAACGACTGATTGGTCAGATTGGTTGGTGTTTGAATCACGCTTGTAGACCACGCTCTACATTATCCCAGAGCCTTCGACCTACTTCAACCAGCACCTCAAATCATCATGATCAAATCAAATGTCTTGACCACACCACATACTGTGAAGTGAACATAAACAATAACCAGTTTCGGTGAGAAACTAGCAGCCGAAGCGTCGTACTTCGATTTGGGATTGGCCTCAAAATTATCGCAAGACTACCCATTTTGTTGGATTTTCCGAACCTTTCATGATGATCGAGGGCCACAACCGAAGTTAACATCATGTGCATTATCTTTCCTCGATAAAAAGTAGTGTATTGTTTAAATCACCGAGTGACTTTCTAAACCGGGTCAGCATATAAAGCCAGGGCAGTGAACCCGGTCCATGTTCGCTACTCTATCGTGGTTGAGATCGTAAACCAGTCGATCGTGAAGCAGTTACATCCAATCACAGCCTTGAACTTATGATTCAACACACAATTTTCCCCAGGTACATCATGCCTATCGTCGGAAACTTGGGCATAGCTCAGGGTGGCAGTAAGGACCCGAAGGTTTTCGCATAGTTTGCGCCACCTGTTACTGTATATTGTAGCCGTTGTGCACTCTCAGGCTTCCTGCTACGAAAGTTTGTGGAGCTGATACAGAACTATGTGACAATTGTGAACTATACTTGTCATGTTTCCAGAACCAGAGAGAGAACTGACAGGATCCGCTGGACGTCGGCAGTTCTGACACTTATTACCGTACAATACACTTCTCTGAAAAACGTCAGGAATATGATACGCTGATTTATGGGTCAGGCATCTTCTGGAACCTATCGTTAACACCGTGCTCCTACATTTAGTGAGTTATGCTTAGCCTAAATATTTGGCGTAAAGGGTCCGCCAACCTAGGTTTCGAATGGAATTCTGCTGATTGGCTCTCCATGCGCATGGATATGCATACAAAACCGTGTCCATGATACATAACTTTCCATTCAGTGTCTTTTCCCGAATCATTCTGGAAACATTGATATGAACTTTGGGACACGTAGGTTATGTAAGTGGCAGTTCATGCTGACATTATCACAAATTGGTGGCAGAAATTGGTCTAAACAACCGCAATCTGGCAGTAATTGGTGTAATATGCCAAAGGATATTTTCAAAGCTGATCCGACGATGACTTCCGAAGCCGCACCTAGCTCAATCTGGTCACGTCATAGTATATCCGCTACAGAGAGAGAACCATTCTCCTGCGAAATGTTTTGTGGCAACCGGTGAACTGAAAACTTGGCTGAGTGCATGAATGACCTTTATGTGCCATCTCTGGTATATAAGCGCTTTGACCTTTAAGTACTGCCCAAATTCCGAGTCTGCTTCCGGGTTGCTTCCATGATATCTGCAGCCCAAGAACAGTGCCTTGAAAGACGATTTAAAAACGGAACAGAAATTTCACCTCAGATAGGAATTTTTGCATGCGGAAGTCAATGGTGAGAACTTCAATTTATCTCGCCAAAGCAACAGAAAAACCAATTCTGATTCAATGTTCGAAAGACTGAAAGAACACTCCAGGAATAGCATTTACAAAAGGTCAAGTATAATGTGAAGACGGATGTCATACGAGTTCGGTGCTCTTAGAAATTTGAAAGGTTATCTCAACTGGCTTCTTCTTCCGGACTAGATATGCACGTGACGATATTTGAACATTTCTTTATCAAACTACAATTAAAATTCATTCAGTGCCTCTAGCGTAGGGCTTCAGTGGTATCTTCCACTGGCTTCCATGTCAGTAGTCTCTAATTTGAGTCCATCAAGCTCGGATGAGTGTAAACAAGTCAGTTATCATGACGCAATTCTCCGAAAACCCCGCCGGGGCTCCGGTTGTCTCATAAATTCGATAAATGGGGACGTTTTTTAAATCCCTTTGCGGTTAGCAGCAACCCAGGACGACAATTAGATTCTATACCCACTGGTAATACACACTCGTTTTGATTGGACACAACTTCACAATCCCGCCCCTCTGAGATCTTCTGTTTATGCTCTTATGCCCAAGCAGTTTGATCCGTTTCATCCTTACTGCATTCAATCGCAGCGATGCCGGGTTCGTTGCTTTGTCCTGATTCACCGCTCAGAATGGCATCTACCGGGTTACGAAACTTCTCAAATAAAAATGTTCTGGAATATCTGGATGAAGACGTACCGGGCTACTCGAGTTTCAGAAGCTTCTACGTGATCGCTTTATTCGTTATGGCCTGTTTGGCTATTCCTCTTAACTGTGCAGTCATCACCAAGCTTGCACAACGGCATTTCTGGAAATCCAACGTGTATATCTTGTTGTTTCAGGTCAGTTGGTTTGGCAATCATTTTTCCGTCATTTCTTTCATTCTATTCTAAACGGTGTTTTCGTGTTTTTGAGTTGTTTTCAATGGTTTAGTCAATCGAGGGTGTGAACTGTGGGCATTCAGGCGTTTATTGTTTGGAAGGACACGTCAGTCACTCAACCAATAAACCTGGCATCTGCTTTTTTTCATCCCTCTAAATAAGGAAGAAAGGAACAGTTAACACGAAATTTGAATCAAAATAGTACGTCACGATTTTAGTTGTTTGGTGAACAGTGGATTTTAGCACTCGACCTTAGAACGCGTCATATTTCCGGTTATTATGGTAGAGATGAAAACAATCAGCATCTTATGGGAGCTAATGTCATTACCCTGGAGTTTTCTCGGAAACTTCCTAATCATTAGAACGTGCCTGATTTGTGTGTTTCCCTACGGTATCCGTCATGTTTGACCCTGACTATTTTACAGCTGGCCATAGCCGATTTGCTGGTTGCAGCATTTTGTATAATTGGCGATGCTGTATGGAACATCACATTACGTTGGTTGGCCGGTGATGGAGTTTGTCGGATGTACAAGTTTCTGCAAATGTTCAGGTAAGTGGAAAATCTAAGTGACGCTGTTCGATATGACTGAAGAGTGCAATTAATCGACAATTATCTTTATCGATTCGTAGTCTGTATGCCAGTACATTTATCCTGACAAGCATCAGCATTGATCGCTGCATATCAGTATTATTTCCACTAAGCGGATCCAACGGCAAAGGCAAGATCAAACGCGTCCGAATTATGAGCGCTGCCTCCTGGGTTTTCGCGGCATTTTGCGCTTCACCTCAGGTACTCATCAGTATGCGCCTGAATAAATCACAACTACATCCAGAGGAAATATGTCCCTCTGTCATTAGCACAAGCAAAACATTTTCTGGCATCCGCGTTCACCATCCCCCTCACCGGAAAATTTGAAGCCATGCCCTGTTTATCCTAACCGACTCAGGTTACCGTTATTTTGTGAGAAGGGAGCCCAACGGTTTATTTATTGACCTGAAACAATGGCATGGACCGAACTATCAGCTTGTGAACATGTTTTTAAGTCTCGGCATTGCATTTGCTGTGGCGAATACAGGACAGGACAGGTCTGGATTTGTGATATTTCGCAGTGTTTCTGACTGTTCAAAAAGGAGTGAAATTTTGCCAGGTATCAGTGATATACAGGCCACTTCAATCAGTCGATGCGCACATATTTCCTTGAACCATTTAAGTATTCTTAACTCCAGATCCATTGGTGGCTTAACTCAAAGTTATAGGGCTGGTTTCTGAGAAATAAATGTCACTTGGATTACTGAGCCGCTTTGTGTGATGGGCGATGATCGCAACGCAGACAAACCCAATCGAAATGATCAAATTTCCCGAAATGAAATCCCGTTTTTAACGGCCCTGTCATCGATATTGCCTCCTCAAAGCTACTCTTTGCGTGTAGCGACCTTCGCAGAGCGCCATAACTCACAAAGCCGGCTGCACAGAAATTACTATTTTCGAAGATTTGTGGTCATACTTACCTCAATTTTGTCTTGACAGGCAGTAATTTTTCATACGGAAACGGCGCCCTTTACTGAGCATTTCGAACAGTGCGTCACCCATGGGACATACAAGGAACCTTGGCAAGAGGTTCTCTATGGAATAAGCACAGTGACGGTTATGTTCTTTGCACCGATGCTCATCATGATATTTTGCTATCTGGCAATCTTCACAAGAATCACGAAGGAATCTAAACATGCCGCAGGTGAGGAACTAAAAACTAATAACTCCAAATGCACAGTTCGTCATTGTGCGAGCCTCCTGTTATCCAATATACCACTTGAACTACTAAACCAGTTGGCTCTTGTGATCATGCACGCCCAGTTTTCCCAACCTTCAGAAGATTCATATGCTTAATAGTGCTTCAGGTTAGTTCCTTTCGTAATCGCGATTCCTGGTAATAATATCGGAAACCAGGTTGGTATCATTTTAGTTCTTTTCAAGACACGCTTCGCTGCTAATCTGCAAAATGTGCATTGGTTTCACGCGTGCTCTAGCTGACATGCCATCACTTACCATAATGAGAGAAAGGTTATCCCCGGCAAGTGTCCAACATTATTGCAAGAAAAACATTGTAAAAGGATGCTTTTTTTCTAAAATCGTGTGGGAGACATAACGTTCGCGAAGAGGTTCTTGCGTGATGACCTTTTTGACTTGCTCTATTTGAAAATAGTTCAGACAGTACATGGATAGATCTTGCCCATTCTTATGCATGTGCATAGGTTGTCAACTCCAAACAAATCCATCAGACACGACAATACGTTTCTAGCGAGGAACACTCCTAATTGCAGTTGTATTTAAAAAACATGGAAACGTTTGTACTGGATACGTTGTTCCAAAATAGTAGCAGGATACTGCAAAAGCTGTAATTGTAAAGTGGTAACCGTTCTGCTCGTGTCATTGATTCACTCGGGTGGCAAAGTTCTTCAATGATTCCATTCACAAAACTGTCCTTTGCAGGAATTTTCGACCACCACCTCGCTCAGCGAAACGATTCTCACATACGTCGTGAGTTGTACTCGCAGGCTCGAAAGAGGGTCTTATATATGACCCTGGTGTTCACTATCGTTTTCATCATCTGTTGGGGTAATTAGGATCTTGATCATGACCGATTTTGATGTACTCAAGTTATCATTCTTTTCAGCTCCTTACTATGTTGGTAAGTGGAATCAAAAGGACGAAACCGATTTCCCGGTTTCTTGAAACTATAACTTAGTCTATCTCCGTCGTACTCTACTGAATGCGAACTTTTCCCGTAAAAGGTCTCAAAAAAGGTTTCCCACTGACACAGGGAGTTTCTAACGGTTTCCTGTATCAGCTATTTCATGGGTTAACTTAACGTATGGATTTGCATAGGCATGTTTTATTACGTCTTTCATGTTATCAACGAGAGCGATCGCGCACTGAATCTCATCTTCTGTTTCGGTAAGTGCACATTAGAACGTCGCCGTGATCTTTCGAACTGATTGACCTTTTGCAGGAATGTGCACGGCTATAATTAACCCACTCATTTATGGATCATTCAATATGCCTTCCTCCAAACGTGAACAAGAGAACATTACAAAGAGCGTCAGGTTACAGTACCAACTGGTTCGTCCCGTTGCCGGCAACAGCCATGATCCATTTCAACACTCACCCGCGCACGATCACGACCGTCGCTTGGCTGTTCAGTTTAAACCTTGCTCTGAAGTCATTTGGTGATTTGACTGGTTTCCTCTTTTGTACGGTTTGTTGAAATGAGACCGGGATACATTGCTCTAATCGAACTCTTGTGTCGTGCGAGATTCATGACAGTATTGTAAGGGAGCTAGCTGTCTGACAGCTGCATAATTAAAGCAGGAGATTACGCTAGATTCAGAGCAATTTGTAAAACATTTCTTTGTGACTTGGCCGCTGAAGTGATCATCAATACTGCAATTTCCTGTATCAGTGGGTTGAGAGATGTCCTTGAATTAAAACAGCCAACATTTTTAATCAACGAGAGTAGAACGATTGAGAAATGAGTAAGATGCACCTGGACTTGATTAGGGGACACATCTGGTTTTCATCTCACGAAACTGTATGGACAGAAGACTTTCCGAGTTACAACTATATTCTGGGACAAAAGTTTTTCAAACTTACAAGTGGCTACTTTCTTAAACGCCCAATTGATCTTTTAAAGAGTTAGGGACAACGGAAAAAATGATGACAAAACCTCAAACAACGGAACTTCTTGTCTACGAACTCAACCAAAAAAGGAAAACTCTCGACTTCGAGATCTTTTAGACACCGAAAAAACGAGCGACACAGTACATTTTTGACCAGCCAGTGGATCAGATTTTGTTCAAGCAATTCATTGCGATGTCCTTTGACCACATGTGGCCACGTTTGTACACGACCCGAAAAATTAACGATCAGAAATTCCTGGGTCCCATAGCCCGTGGGACGGTGTAGCACCAGTGGGACGCTGTAGCACCAGTGGTACCGTCGTGACAGACGTGTGTTTCTGTGCTACACTGTAGCACCAGTGGGACGATGTAGCACCAGTGGTACCGTTGTTACAGGCATGTGTTTCTGTGCTACACTGTAGCACCAGTGGGACGATGTAGCACCAGTGTTACCGTCGCAACAAGCCTGTGTTTCCGTGCTACACTGTCGCACCGGTGGGACACTGTAGCACCCGTGGTACCAACGTGACAGAACCTTGTATCCGTGGGACGCTGTCGCACCAGTGGGACGATGTAGCACCAGTGGTACCGTCGTGACAGGCATGTGTTTCTGTGCTACACTGTAGCACCAGTTGGACGATGCAGCACCAGTGGTACCGTCGTGACAGGCATGTGTTTCTGTGCTACACTGTAGCACCAGTGGGACGATGTAGCACCAGTGGTACCGTTGTTACAGGCATGTGTTTCTGTGCTACACTGTAGCACCAGTGGGACGATGTAGCACCAGTGTTACCGTCGCAACAAGCCTGTGTTTCCGTGCTACACTGTCGCACCGGTGGGACACTGTAGCACCCGTGGTACCAACGT
>JAQIWT010001222.1:0-11850 GCA_034696485.1 Isohypsibius dastychi | reverse complement strand
CGTTCGCGGCGAAGTTCTTTAAGAGTGTGTTTGCGGAGTTTCCTTTCTTCTGGAGTCTCGTTCTTGGGCCGTGCCACACTAAGACTGGATATCAAACTCAAAATGTCAGAGCCTCCATCCGAAGATTCTGAATCAGAATCATCTGAATAGATAGCCGTGTCTTTTGGGATCCCAGTCTTAGAATCCAATACGACTGGTTTCACCTACGCAGAAATAAACAACCTGTTACAATACATACAGTAGCGTTAAAAAACACCACAATTTACCTTTCTAGGTACATCCAGAATTTTTGGTTGGAAAGATCGATTAGACCGTAAACCTGAAACATAAGGCATCATCACAATTCCCGAAAAGAATGTACTGATCCGCTTGATGGCTGATGCGGAAAATCCACTCACTGATAATTGACTGACAATCGAACTTGTCATCGTCTTCTCTAATAACTATCCGCTTCATCGGCTCCACCATATCTTCATACTGGAAGCGAAGGGCTACCGCATCAGGGTCCTGCGACTGTTCACTCATTCTGTAAAACAAGGAGGGTGAGCAGCAGCAATGAAGGCGAAACAAAAAGAGGATCTTACTGTTCATCAACGGGAGACTCCCGACCATGAATCAGCGAGTCTAATATGACGCTTCCTTGTATCCCGGTCCCTTCGAGATCTTCCATATCCAATCCTCCTATCTCTTCTTCGTCATACTGCTCGAACATCTGTATCAAAGACCAATATTCCAAACATATCAACGGTTTTCAGGAGCTTCAAATTGTTAACCTTTGCAAACCGGTCATCCAAAAGGCTGAGCTCTTTAGTACGTCTCATAACCGAAGAAGTCATGGAGTAATTGGAGAATCGAGAACGTTTTTCCTCTGCTGCCTCCTCTAAATCCTCCGGCTGAGCGGGATCTGTGTTCGATGAAACCCACTGCTTAATTAGCGATGCAGTTGATTTTCGCTCTTGCTTTGTTCGCTTTTGAAGCGAGCCAGATTCTTCTTCTTCAGTTTCCGGTTCATGATGAGAAATCCAGGCGTTCACCATTTGCGTCCGATCAATGAGAGAAGTCGGGTCAACATACTCTGAAATGGAACCACCAATTCAGAACAAAACTCTGATTTAATCATGAAATATTCCACAAACCCTCGCTTTCTTCCAATCCTGGATAATCATCCCCTTCTTCGTCATCTTCATCAGACACTTCCGGTCCAATGCGCGCATCGGCTTGCAGGATAAAATTATCGTCCAGTATGTTGTTAGGGTCATTCAAGTCGAAACTTTCTTCCATTGCAATGTTAAGTTCGGGGTCGGGCGCAATCTCTGTATGATCGTCCATCTTCCGGTCTGGTCGAACGTCAGCATATCTTCCCGCATTTACTGAAGTGTCTTTCTGAAAACGCATGATAATGTTTTGTAGGGAAATGTCCATATACTCGGGGAAAACAGATATAAAAGACTGATATTTTACCTCCGTTCCAATGCTGCTCAAAATAGCTTCCTCAAAAGTCTTTTTTCGTTCAGCTCTAGATCCATACTCCAGCGTTCCTTCATGAGCTCCAACTTCTCGCAAATGCTGCATGTAATCATAATCGTCCGAGAAAAATATCCCGTATCTGTTTTCCTCTTCTTTCCGTTTATATAACTCCTATTAAAGAGTGGTTCGCAATTTTCGCAACACCGAATCGTACGTGTTTTGTCACACTCACTTCGTCGGTTTCGTTTTTACGGGTTATCGAGTCTGGATCGTCTTCATCGATGGGCTCGAGAGATCTTTGCACCAGGGAAAAAGTAGTTGCAGTCTTCTTGTTGAATTTCTTCTTATTTTTAGGCTGAAAGGACAAGAAAATGAGGATGAGTTTACCAAACTTACTGGTAAAACAACAGCATAAATAGAGTCGTATTCTCGGTGATACCATTTTTTGGTGATGTATGCCAGAAGATTTCCGTTATCAATTAGACCCGATGCGGATGAACAAATGCAGTGAAACAAGCGAAATTTGGCAAGAAAACAGATGATCGTAGTACGCAACGTTTCAAGTTCTCCAGAACAGAGAAGCAAAAGGTCTTCTGACTACGAATTTCTGAAGTTACGCAAGCGGGCATATTAGCGAAGCGGGGATTAGAGTTTTCATGACGTACACTCGTGCTTGTTCTTGACGACGTCATAATCGGAACTCATACTTGGCTATAATTCGCGCTTCGCTGAATGTTTTGGTTTTCGCCGAAATCGAAAGTAATTCGATTTTCTGGTTGTTCAAACTCAAAGTAATTCGACGATTACACGAGGTCTCTGATCATACAGGTTCCGATTTGTTTGAAATTCGACTAATGCGATGGCTGCTCCGGTTGGGAGCAGCTCTTTGGGCTTTCCGGCCATCTCCGGGGAAGAGTCTAGAGTTGATGAGATTGAAAGTCTCTGTGTATCATGTGAACGAAATGTGAGTGGCTTTGTATTTGGATTGGCTAATGGGTAATGCAAATGGTCAGTTCTTTACAGGGTACTACTCGCCTGTTGATGGTCAAGATTCCATTCTTCAAGGAAGTGATCGTATCCTCTTTTTCATGCCCACATTGCGGTTACTCTAATAATTCAACAATGGAAGGTGAAATGATCCAAGAAAAAGGTGTTGAATATAGTCTAGTTGTCAAAGATGCCAAGGTAAGAGGATTATTGATTTTACGATTCTGTGGATGCAAATCGAAGTTTTTTTCCAGGATTTTAATCGAACAGTGGTCATGTCAGATTATGCGGCCGTTCGCATTCCCGAGCTGGATTTTGAAGCTCCATACCGCCGCCAGACATTCGGTATTTCGTTATTTTCTCATTATTTCCGTTTGGGTTTCGATTTACAAGTTGGTGACGTTTTGTCAGTAATTCTTCTGTTTTCAAGGTATCACCACCGTGGAAGGTGTTTTGTCTCATGTGAAGGAAATGACAACTCGCTATACGGTACAACTCCGTCCATCTCTGTTATGCTGCATTTCCTGGAGCAGGTTCTCTCATTAGGCCGCACGAGGTATCCACGAAAAAGAAAGTGTCGACCAGCTTGAAGAATTCATCAAGAAAGTCGATGACCTTATGCAGAACGGTCAGGTTTTTCATCTGGTAAGTCGTCCATCGGGAGCAGGCTTTTATAAATGTATCTTTATGTATAATTGTACCTCGGTTACTTTTTAGGTCATCGATGACCCAAGTGGAAATAGTTTTATCGAGAATCCGAGTGCTCCGAATCCAGATCCGAATCTGACGACTCGGAACTATGAGAGAGATGCAGATATGAACGCGCTTGTCGGACTACAGGTACTGAATTCTTGCAGATCACTGGCGATGTCAAATAATTCTGACGCACGAAGATTGTTTTGTAGCCGGCTGAAGCGGATATGTCGGATGAGGTATGATTCCATTGAGTCATCTTTACTTGAGTAGTGGTTGAAAGATCTTGGAATTAGGTGCTCATGTTTCCGGCTACTTGCTATAACTGCAATTCGCCCTGCCAGACTAACATGAAGAATATCTGTAAGTGGTTTTTGAAAGGTCACCTTGTAATGTTAGCTTATTTTTGACTCAACATTTTAACATTTACAGCTGTTCCACATTTCAAAGAAATTTTGGTCATGTCTACTGTGTGCGATAAATGTGGCTGGAAAAATAGTGAAGCTAAACCGTCGGGAGGAATTGAAGAGGAAGGGATTCGGATAGAATTGTTGGTTAACAGTGACAAGGATCTCAATCGGGATGTGATCAAGGTAGAGAGGAATTGTAGATGAATTCATTCCGATAAGTGTATAAAACCGTTGTGTCTGTGTTGCAGTCAGCAACCTGTTCGCTCGCAATTCCCGAGCTTGAGTTTGAGATGCTAGCCAGCGATCATTCTAGCCGGTATTCGACAGTTGAGGGATTAATATCGAATATTAAAGAAGAGGTATTCGTATGAAATAGTGTTTATTCCTTTTATGTATGTTATTCTTCTTAGTTGGTGACTAACAATCCTTTCGTCCACGGAGACAGTGCAGACTTGAATCGCACTGACAAGCTCGCCACTTTCGCCGTCACTTTGGACGAGGTGACCTTATTTCTACTATGACCGTTCACATATTAATAACTGGTGTTATTATAGGTGATAAGCGGGAAACGACCTGTACATCTGGTTTTGGATGATCCGGCTGGAAACAGTTTTATTGAGGTTTGCCGGAGTTATACTCCAGGTCGCGACGGTTTCTTTAAAATACACCTTCAATGTAGAAACTGGACGACGACGACCAAGCATCTCCTCCTCGGCTGAAAACCAGCCGTTACACACGAACGGCTGAGCAGAACGAATTTTTGTGCCTGACAGACATGAAGACCGAAAATTATGATGGACCTGGAATTGAACCTGCGGAAAAAATAGATAATTAATATTTGTGGTCACATTTTGTTTTGTCATTCTTGAAAGATACAGTAAACGTATTCGTGCAACCATTCGCTAATGCATTCAAGGTTCTGTAATAATTTAACAGCAAGATGATTTTTTTTGGTGACCGGTTTTCGAAAGGTGTCGGAAAACTTCACCGAAGTGAACGGAGCCTCATTCAAAAGGAATTTCATACCGTCCACGTTTTTCCCGGCCATAAATCGACATAGGGTTAGATAAAGAAGATTGTGGGCAAAATAAGATTTAGAAAAAACTTGCAGCAAATGGATCGGCGAGGAGATATGGATTTATGAAAGCATGTTATTTTTGGGGCTGTGACGACATCCAGCCTGTAGTTCGATTATCCGATGGTTGATGACGTCAAACATGGGAAAAAGACATTTCCAGTTTGTTGTGGTTTCTTTTCATTGCTTGCGACGTATCCTTTCTACCAACGCTGCTGTTTATCTTTGCCGCAATTCGCTAAGAATTTTGATTTGAACATGGGATCAGACGTCAGCACTCAAAACGGTTCGCGTGATGATCCTCCGACTCCTTCCACTGTTCGTTCATTTGCGGAAGATATCGCTGCTCCTTCAGTTCGCAGACCTCCTATCGGTACGTGGATGCCCTCACAGCACCGCATTTCTTAATTTAAGAAATACCGAAACATTGATTCGAACATTTCAGATGCAACTGCATCTGTAGATTCAGCGAGAGGAGGGAGGCTATCCAGATTTCTGAGCGATGCTCTGCCAAATTCCAAAGCGCCTTCTGGAAAGGCTCCGATACCACTAGAAATACATGTTGTTCGAGAAGGATCTATTGACGTAGCTCCCACAATTGATCAGGATCCCGAGATGAAGCATTTACTGGTAAGATTTTTTTTCATTTTTTTAATGAGCCAGGATTACTGTCCGCAGACAGTAATATCTGCAAAACAGCTGTTTTGCGCTCCTGTTTTCAAATTGAATGTCATGTTTGTAAATTTGTGGTGCGGTTTCATACTTTTCTTCTGATCTAGTCTCTCCCATCATTCCTCCCGATTATGAAGAAATCCGTCAGCTTGCCCATCGCAAGGGATGCAGAAGTTGCCGATCGGCTTGATTATCGGAAAATTTTGATGATTGGACTTCGATATCAACAGTATCTACGGCAATGTTCCGATTTGGTGACCGCAGAGCAACAGAATGTTGTTGCTTGTGTGAAAGAAGTATTTTTCCATGCCCATAGGGATCGTGGACGATGTTGAAACAAATTGCTTTCTATAGGTCGAACATGACCTTTCCCGGGAATTGACCAAGCTGCAGGAGCGTCAAAAGTTGATGGTTAAATATTCAGAAACGTTCAACGGTATTCCGGAAATTACTAAAACGTTGGAGAAAATTGACCAGAGTCTATCCAAAACCGTCGTTGTGATGGAGAATTTGAACCAAAAGCTTTCTCTGGAGTACCGGATGCCGCCGTTCAAGTTCGCCGATTGAAATTTCCGTGCGACTTCACGTTAAGATATCAAGTACCGGACTGTGAATTCCGGATAAGTTTAATAACTTCGCATTTTTTTCCATTGTTTGGTTCTTGATTGGTAGTCGGTAGATAGCATAAGTTGCAGCGCGGAATTATCGGAATTATGTTCTTGTTTTAGTCGAGTAAACTGTGATACTTGGACACTCCATGTAATGGTTAAGAAATACTGTTTCCTTCTTCATAAATATATGTAGTCTTTCGCTACCATGAAAGATAAAAAATACTTTTCCTTGAGCAATGTCTTAATTATCGCATCGAGATTGATCCGAAACAACCAGATGAGAAGTTTCCAGGCCGGCTAAAACAATGAGTTTCTCGGAAAAATTGAGAGCGGCATTTCATTCAAGACAAGATTTACCTGCAGTCAGTTTCACCACTAGGTCTTGAACCAGAATTGGATCAATCGATCGTGTGCGGCTGAATTACCAAACGATGGTCATGAACTTTCAGCATCCCAGTAGAGTTTCTCAGTGTCCTTACCTTAATATCGAAATAAACTGATTGTGGAATACTCCGTTGAACATTTCGTTGCAAGACCAAATCTGGAAAGACGAGTACGAACTTCAGAACCATATCGTATTCCAGATATCAAACTTACCACAGCGTAATTGTTGTAGTCAGAATCCAAGACGGTGTAAGATGCCATACTGCTTCCTGCAATAATTTTCGTGATGCCGACGGAATATAATTTATCAGCGCCGACTGACCTTCCGTGTAGTTAAAGCGTAAAATAGCTGGCGCCACTTGTTCCGATACGAACCCAACGATTTTTACCGGAGTATAAATGCTGCAAATCAATTTAATTCTTACGTTTTGCTGAGGTCAGTTTCGTTGCAATTTACGCATCACTGAGGATGGACTGTCGCCGGAAACGCCGCAGCTTGCTCTGCTCCAAAGCGACCTTTTTGTCATGTGGGTGTTTAATTGGGGAACCCGCTCGTTTTGATACCATTTGAGCCGGAATTCCTTGCATGATGGGAGGTGGCAAAACCCTAGATGGTTAAAATGCATCACTAGACTGTACAGAATTTCTATTTCTAGTTGCTGACATCTTCTCCAAGGCGTTGCTGACCACAAGCATTGTTCCGTTAATGGGGACGAATTCCATGGCCACGCATTTGGTCTCCATGATCGTGAAGAATTTTGCAACTTCAAACCACGTCCCATTGGCATACTAGATAACCAGATTAATAAGGTTTGATTAGTAATATGCATCATAGTCAGTACAACATAGAATGCTTCGGCGTTCTTTAAAAAAACCGTTAAAGAGGGAGGACCTCGTTTTCTGCCGCATAGTGAAAATTCACCTTATCAAATTTGAAATCCGACATTCCTTGAAAATTCGGGCATTTTCCAACTCGTCCAACTTGAGCGGAACCAAAGTGCGCCAGGACGACCACCAGAAACCCAGAAACGAAATAAATCGTCATGTTGTTTAAAGTGTGCGGAAGCGAATTAAAGCGCTCGTTCGGCTCACGCGAAATCAGATCAACGAAACAATGCCTTCCAATTTCAAACAGCTTATCCTTAAATAGGTTTTTCGCGGCATCATTCAGGACACGCAACGGCGTTCTGTTGTGGTCAAATTAGCAGGTTGAGTGAAGTTCATAGCCCGCAGCGAAACAGGTTTCGGCCAATTATGATAATACGATTTGTATGGTTGTTTTGTCTGAACGAATCCTCTTATTAACGACAAACAATTAGTCAGTCAGTTCGTGCTGAATGAGGCTGTTCGTCACCAATATCGACCACGCTAAACTACACCGGAAAAGCCGAGTTCAAACAAATGATCAACTTAAAACACCAATCCATATCGTACACACAAGTTAGCTTCAACAAAGACCAATCGCAAAAGCCCTGCCAACAGCCATTCAAATACAGCCACATACACAGAAAATGTCGTTCCGGTAATTACGGAAAGGACAGCTGGACTTCGCGGGAGAACACCCAAAAAATATCAATCCAGAAAATCGAATTAAAATCAAGATATCTTTATACGCGGTAACGTTTTCTTAATTAATACCACGAAGAACACAACAGAGCGTCTCATGAAATCAAACAAATTAAATCGATCATGAAAGTCAGAAAAAGAACACAAAACTGACCGATAATTCAGTAACAATCCTACCGGGAGAGGATAAATCACCGTTCCTCAATGAACATCGCTAACTGTTTTTCCAAACCAAGATCTTTGAAAGTAAGTGTAGGATCCAAATTGGTGACCTAAAGATGAAACAACAATGATTATGAAAAACATTCAGATTCTACGGAGAACTAGGCAATAGTTTTTGAGCAGTTATCAGTAGAAACTGCCTTACTTCTTTTCTGGGATGAGCGCAAACCAGGTTATACTCATCAACTGGGTATCCATTCGCATGAGCGAAACTATAAAGGTGCTGGAGAGGCGACGAAGTCAGAAACTTCCTTGTGAGCGACTTTCCATCCGGAGTCCGTATTCGAATCATCGTCACATTATCACTGTTCCCCTGTGGCTCCTCAGGTAATGAAGCGGCTGCATCCTGCTGTCGTTTCTGTCGCTGTCTCTCCACCTCACGAGCATTATTTTCCTCTTCTTTCTTCTTATTCTCAACGACCTTTTTTGCTTCTTCCTAGAAAGAAACATTTCAAAACAAACTCGATCAATTATCCATAATTAAAATCAAGCAAAAAAATTCAAGATTCAATGGAGATCGTTCAAAACATCCCTGGTACCTTCGCACGATCGGCTTCAAGCGAAGCCTGGTAAGCATCGTTCTGCTCTTGCACCATCAAAGCACGATGCCGTCTAACTTCCTGCGAAATCATTTAAATTAGTTAAAAGTACAAAAACCAGCTCTGAATATTGTCGCTTTCAGTACCTGATCCTGGAGTTCCTGCTCTTGTGCTCTAGCATGAGTGTTCTGAGCGAACTCTAACGATTCCAGAGTCTCAGCCGGCGATTTCGATCCATCCACCAATCTGATCAGCTCGATAGTTCCTCTTATTTTCGCACAGATAAGCAGGTTCGGAAAACGGTCAATATTAGCCGAACTCCCAGCTAAGAATGGCAGGACAACTTCTTGGCCAATGAGCTCGTGAATCTCATTGCGTATCACGGAACGAGCATCTGGGTTTGTAACGTCCCAAGGCCATAGGACAACGTTGTTCGTGAAGAAATCAGCCAAGATTGGGGACTGCAGAGTTTGAGTTACGAATATGTTGACTGAAATGGATTTCTCGTGGTGTAGATAAATCGCAAGAAGCTGGCGCTGAAAACGAGAAAATATAACCTTATCCACGTAATTAAAGGGTTTTGAATTACATTTGGCGGTGGACGGTCGAACGCAAAGGCCAATGCATCTTTGAGCGTTCCTTCGAAGAAAGGAGCATGTGCTGGCCCGTATCTGTCGAGAGAAGAAACACTGCAAATAACGATCGGAAAAATCACGAAAAAATTGCACATTACTTGGTCTCAAAATTTGCGACGAATAATTTGACGGCATCTGTCATCGGCAACATCGCATCTGGAACTGAAGAAAAATCCGTTGTTTCGTACTCCGACGAAGGCGATTCTGTTAATCTCGAACGGGAATAAAAACTCACTAAGCGATCCACGGGTTGCCATCCGTGGCCCTTGTGGTCCGATAAAATCTTCGTCGTCATCTTCCATCATCTCGTTGAACCCCGTGGGTATTGCCGCGTGAGACTAAAACCAGCAAACCATGCAACTTCTGGCCACTGAACGCCAAGTCCATTTGGGCTTACGCGACTGCTTGCAGACCGCTCGTCATTATTGGGGCCAACGTGATTCTGAGTGACCACTAAATCATGTCTCGGTGTCCTTAATCCAACTTCGTACAAATACTGTAAAAAGAAAGCAGGGAATTATATCGAACTATTGTAAGGTGGTATTTCTACCGTTTTACCTGGAAATCGTCGATCGGAAAGGGCCAGCCGTTCCAAACTTGTCGATCAATCGGGATGGATGATAACTGAGCAACATGAGCTTTGACCTGAAACACGGGCATTCATCAATATAATCAACTGACTGACAAAAAAATCGTCCTCACGTCATGTACTGACTGCAACCCGTTCACGAAGAGATTGTATATTTCATCGTTTTCCACATCGGTCACTTGCAAGTGATATACTGAAGCAAGACGCTCACTGCAAAATTGAACATCACAGTAGCCTGACGACGACTAAAATTTCTGGAGGCAGTAGAACACACTCGTTTGGATCATCCGCGTTCTTTGGACTGATGATCAAGTGATATTCCTTGGGGATACCCAGATCAGCGAATGTGACCTGCAAATCCAGGTACAACGCAGTCAAGGAAATGTCTAGTCATTCCCTTAAACGGAAACTGCTACCTCTTCTGAAACTTCATCCGGAACATCCCATCCAAGAAGCTCCATTTGTGTCATCAACAAACCAGTTTTCCGCATCAATCTCCGTTTTACGTTTTCTGGATGTAAACAAATATGTGAGCACATCTCAGGAAATAACAAAGAAATGAGTTACACAATCTGAACTCACCAACTTTCTCCGTTTCTGGCAGTTCCAACCGAATCGTGTGCTCTCCGTAATGCACAAGAAAAACGATGTCCGAATTATCAATCGCCATATCTTCCACCTCGTCGACATCCATGATCGATTGATACCAATTTCCAAAATACGCGAAATCTTCTCTAGGTTAGCTGCTCGTCTCTTCCTGAATCATTAGCACGATAATCCGACTGGCACGGAGCTTGGATACAGATGTCGAATTACCCCTGAGGGCTTCTACATGTTAGGGGGTCTGGCGAGCTTACAATGGCAACCACTGAAATGGTATCCTCTCGGTCTCGCTTTTGCCACTCCACATGTGAACTTGTTGTGAACGAAAAATTCTCAAAATTTCAGAAGAAATCAGTACCAACTTGCGACAATGTCTGCTTTTTCCGGCTCCTACTGTCATCCATTAGGCAACATAAGCTACGTGTGCCGTGGACACGGAGCCAGTGTCCTTCTCCTTATGCCAGGAGCAGTGGGTATAACCCAAAATATTTAATGTGATGCATAAATTCACCGGCTTTTTTGATTATTTTTAGGAACCTTTGAAACGGATTTCTCGGCTGTTTTCCAAGCATTTGACGAGGATGATTTTACAACAATTGCTTGGGATCCTCCTGGGTATGGAATTCGAGAAAGTGGACTTTTATCGCGTTCATGGACCACCGACATGCTTACGGAAGACGCTGACATTGCCCATGCATTGATAACAGTGTGCAGGACCTACGAGTTTTTTATTGTTGCCACAACTTTTTTTATTGTAGAGTCTGGGTCATAAACGCTTTTCCGTGATTGGATATAGTGATGGCGCTATGACCGCACTCATTATGGCCGCAAAGTATCCCTTGTCCATCGAGAAAGTTATTGCCATTGGAGGTTCATATAATACCTGTTGCTCGATTCCGCTTGGAAATTTTCTCAACTTCTTTTCTATTGCAGGAAATGCTTACGTCGATGGGGAAGATATTGAAATCTATGACAAATCGCGCGATATGAGTCTGTGGCCGAGCTTGGCTATCAAGCCATACCTTGACCTTTATGGATCAGATAGGTTTTCTCTGCTGTGGAACCGGTGGTGCGACACTATGAAGGCATTTTATACGAATCATGATGGAAATATTTGCGCGGATTTATTGAATCAGATCTCTTGCTCGGTTGCTATTGTCCATGGGCGGGAAGATACAGCCGTACCTGTACATCACGCAGAAAATCTCTTCAAAAAACTTCCTGGATCTGAGTGATTGTTGAAATTGCTGTCAGTCTCTAGCATGATGGTTAAGGACTGCTGTTTTTTCAGGTTGTGGATCGTTGCGCACTGCGACCACGAAGTAAGTAAGTAAGTTTATTCGTCTTCCCCTTGGTTTAGAGGACAGAGGCGATATACCCGCCACGGTATCCAACAA
>JAQIWT010001221.1:0-11860 GCA_034696485.1 Isohypsibius dastychi | reverse complement strand
CGGATACGAACTAAAGCTTCTGGTTCGTGAATGAATCACTCGTCCTGATTGCAGGCAAACTAGGAACTGCGTCTTTTCATCTGCAGACATAAAGTTGGTTGTCAGATAAAACAACGTCTATTCGGAAAGAGCAATCTGAATATTTCTATGCCATGCTACTTGAAACAGCTGGAATGGCGATAAATTCAGCAAAATCACGTCGAAAAAAATTGAATTGAACGTTATGAAAGCGAGTGGATCACATACCATCACTGTACAGGAGAGCTTGACCAACAGCATCAACTATAAAGCGATCGCATTTCCGAAGCTGATCAGATGGAATGTCAATATGCACATCACTGAGTATGCAACTCCTGGCATCGAATCGAATGACCTTTCCAAATTTATGAAGAATAAACATCGAACTCAGTCCAGCGCTGACACCAATGTAGCGTAACCAGTCTATCGCCGCGCGAAATTCCAATTTGGAGGTTGCCAAGTCGAAACATTCGATGTAGAACTCAGAGCGGATTGAACTCAAGGTAGAACTCAAGGTAAGACACAACTTCCCAGCAAGAACACAGAAATGGTCCACATGAACTAGAAGATCGGTGGAATTAGTAATGAAGTAGCAGGGAATTTGAAGAAAGTAAAAGAGAAATACAAAACAACGTAGTTCTATATAATCCAATCTACTCACACTCCATGGGCTTTATTTGTGGAGTAGGGTCTCTTATCTGAACTTTCGGCAAGTGATCCCAGCACTGTTCCACAGCGTTTAATCGAAACAGGTGAAGACTTCCTACCAGGTATTCGATGTAATCGCTTTTACAAACGATGTAAAGGGAGCCATCATCACTTCCAGCGATATTCAAATGGCGGTATTCCTGCCAGTTCTCTAAGGCCAACTCCGGATACTGAGGCAAGACTTTCAGATTTCGTGATTGGATATCCAAAAACAGCGGAAACTCTTCTTTACCACGAGAGATCAGATAGCCACCGGTAATTCCTGGAAAGGGGTGTCATTTCAATCTCACAACCGGGCGGGAAGAAGTCTCTCACCTCCATTTCTTGCACCAATTTTCGGCTGACCACAACTGATCCCTACAGTTGGGTTGAGCTGACTTTTGAAGACTGCTACACATTCACTTGACGAACCCTGCTCGATATCGTGCCATCGAATTCGCGACGCAAGCTCAGGCAGATAGCCTTTACGAGAAGAGTCCACAGAAACCCATCGATTAAGCGCTCGTATAACTTCCGTTTCGGCGCCGAAATCCACCAAGTCGCTCTCGAGAATGTCAATGACCTTTAAGTACGATGATGTAGCTACCATACTTGTTGATAAAAAGGGAAAATCAAACACTTGCGAGTTGGAGAGAAATATCAATCAAACATTCAATAGAGCGGAACACTTCGGCAATCTGCTCCAATACTCGTCGTTTGTACATTGGGATCAACGGCTGCAGCCTGTCATGTTGTTCCAGAAAACGATATACTTTGTAGCAGCTCACTCCATCGAATTTCTCCGTACTTTCTGACAAAAACGTCGAGGCAGCAGTGGTCAGCACATCAATATCCAAAAAATCTGCCGCAGAGTAAATTGATAGAACGTTGGCTCCATCCAGCGCGATGCTACCTGAATACGCATGGGTAACCAGCCTATAAAAATGAGTCTCCGACTTCTGTATCCATATCACAAAGAAAGGATGGTGTAACTTACTGAATCAGAGTCTCGTGCGGTATATTGTCGAAATTGAGTAAGGAACCATGTTGAAGCTTCGAGCAGATCCGAGTTTTGATGACTGGACTCAGTGCACAAAGAACCAAAGCGTGACATGAGATACCAGAGGTGCTTCCGCCGCCGCGGATCTCCAGATCACAAAGTGAGCCAGATTGTTGAAAATCGGCCAGACGTGTTCGGAGGGTATCAGGGCAACTTTCGTATAGCATCCGATCCGCACGAGTCATGGACAACTTAGCGTATTGAAATGGACTGTCCCAGTCTACATCTGCTTGGTTAACAGCCGATTCCGTCAGCGGGTCAAGTCGTCCTAGTTGATCCGAGCAGCTTTCGATTGAATCGCTGACTTCTTGCCCGACAGGTTCAGAAAGCGAATGCGAAGATTTCACTATCCTAAAACCAAGTGGAAAGCATAAATAGATGATCATCATTATTGCATTCATGAGGAGCTTGAAAGACTTACTCTTCGTCCTCCGTAAATGCATTCTGAAGATTCCGGTACTCCTCCTTCGCTTCGGTAGTCCGACAATTATCCATAGCCTGCAGAAGGTTACAAGTTACAACTTATTTTGAGCAACTTGATAAGGTTCCAGGTAATTGTGTGAAACCAATTTTTTGAACTGACAAAGGGATTAAACACGGGTTTCATACAAAAAAACAAGACCATAATTCTTTTTATAGATTCCATGAAAAAATATTTCAAAATCTTCTTAAAGTCTTCTTAAAATCTTCTTGCTTTTCGTACGATTTGAAAAACTGCATATTATTAAAAGTATGAGGCAGATATGAAACACATAGCTAGAACTCGAAGAAAGTGTGCTAGAATGACTAACTTCCGGTCCTTACATTTTCTTGAAGAAGTTTGGCCGATCGTATTCTTCCCATTTGGACAAGGAGTCTCCGTTCGACAGAATCAAGTTTCTCAGCATTCAGGATGATCATCAGCTGTTTCGGAGTCAACTCTGCGAAAGAATCGTTCGTCAAAACTTTTCGACTTGAAGACGGGTTTCAGAAAAAAAAATGGCAGCGCAAGCAACAAAATATCAAATTTTGCACACAATTACCTGGATCATCAAACAGCACAGCTACTGGGATCCGTTCATCTCCCAAACGAACACTTCCCTCGCTAGAATTCACAAAGTCAAGTTCGACCTCCGCCTTGGGAAGGAAGGCGACTTTATCGAAGGACGGGCTCTCTTCCAGAGTATACAGGTAGCAAATCATTGATCCTGAGGCAGTCTCTGGTGATGTGGCAGGAGCATTCCTGGCGCTGGACGTGGAGGCCATCTTGAGCGAACTGCTGAGAAGACAATTCGAAAATGTTCGAAGTTCAAATGTAAATGGTGCCAGCTTCAAGAAACTGAATCTGTCGAGCAGTACCTGAACGAAAACAGTTCCAACGCAAGTTTCCAATCTGAGCCAGAATAGACGAATAAGAATAAGTGAATGGTGAGTGAATACTTGAGGAAGAAAAGAAGATCTCGAAGTTCAATTTTCCAGCACACTGTGTCTCGTTTTAAAAATCTGAATGAAAGCAGACTCGAGATGGACAGAGAAAATTGGGTTAGACTGAGTGGTAGCAAATAAGCACCTGGGTCAAGAGGAGTGGCAGGACAGTTCACAACGGGCATAAAGACTGGATCAAAAATCCGGGCGTACAGGGAGTAACCCCCCAACAAACATGTTTAGCACGTTAAAATTTGATTGATTGGCTGATTTAAAATCAACCGCATTGAATTTGTCATTGAGGGTTTACGGCAGGTAGGTTTAGGTCGTGGGTGTCAGAGCTGGAAACTGAAAAGCCATTTCAAATACAGAAGTTTAACTTTTTTTGGAAACCTTGCTGTTCAGGCCAGCTAAAAAAGGTCAGAAATTTTCAATTCTTGACCAATTGTTTTTTTGGTTTCTACATGATATGATATCGTTGCAACTAACGCTGAATATTTTCATTCATCCACCATCTCACACCATCCAAAATTTCCAGCAGGCAGTCATCAATCATTTTTAAAAAGGTCAATTTAACCCTGTACAATTTTGGAAAACTTTTTAACAAACGAAGAATCTTCCTGATTCGGCGGCGAGTCTTTCCTCGACTTTCGTTTTGACTGCAGATTCCTCAACTGAGGAAATGTCGGCATGAGATCGGGAACACAAGCTGAAGAGAAAATACATTAACGCCATTTAAACGCATATACCGGAAAAATCAACTTACGCAGTGGATGTTCTTTAAAATAAGAACTCTGAATGGCATCCTCTGCGGAAATGCGCTTTTTTGGATCGTATGTGAAGAGCAAATTGAGCAAGTGCATCCCACCCTCTCCCAGCCATTGAAAGCTGTTCTTCAGATTATTATAAGGTTGATGTCGTCCGATAGTGAAATCTTTAACTCGAGGTAGTTTAGCGAATCCAGGCCAGATGGACTCATTTGGTGTTCCAAGGAGCTCAACTATCAGACTCAACTGATGAATTTCACTTTTGCCGGGAAGTAATGGTTTGTGCAGAAGTAGTTCGCCGAGAACGCAACCGAGAGACCACATGTCCACTGCACTGGTCTGATGAGCGCTTTCCAGAAGGACTTCCGGAGCACGATACCTGAAAAAATCCAACACTCAAAGACAGACAAAGGTCACTTCAAAAAAAGAAAAATCAACGCAAATTTTATTGCCGTAAGTGCTGACAATTAGGGTTAGAAATCGAAATTCGATCGCTTACCATAATGTAACTACACCAGGAGTCATATCAGCGCCGCGGAATGCATCGTCTCCATCCTCGCTTTCGGGTGTTTCTCCAAGTGGTCTAGCTAGTCCAAAGTCAGCAATCTTCAACAATCCCTTATCGGTCAGCAACAAGTTGGATACTTTGAGATCACGATGAATAATATAGCGGGAATGCATAAACTCGATCCCTTCCAATGTTTGCAGGATGATGCATTTAATCTGGGCTTCCGTAAATAAGGGAGGAGTCCCGGCGGAAGTGGGTGATGTGAGTTCACCAAAGTTGTCGAGTAAAGTGGCCAGATCTTGCTCGCAATATTCCATGACTAGATAGATATCGCGAAGATTTTTCCGTCCAACGACGACCTCGCTGAGTTCGACTATGTTTTTGTGACGAAGCTTGAAGAGGCAAATAATTTCACGCAGACCGCTGACTGGGATGCCTGTTAGAAAAAACTTAGATAAATCGTCTCTAGTAGATTAGTTTGTACAACGATGTTAATTTCCAAAATAGACAAAGCAGTTTCTTAATACCTGATTTCTCGTTTTCCATCCGCATCTTCTTCAACGCGACAATCTTGTTATTTTTCATATCCCTCGCACGATAAACCACTCCATAAGTACCTTCCCCGATCCGATTCAACTTCTCAAACTCCGAAACACAACGACATGCTCCCACCTAAAAACCAGACAAAAAACGGTCAGACATTTGATTCACATCACGCGGAACCTGAGTTTCCCGCATAACAGACTGAACCAAATAAAAACGAACTATTGACGATGTCCAAAGAACTCACCATGTAATTCGGAGGAATTTCAGTTTTATCACAGTTTTTCAGGAAGGGTGTAAAAAGTTTGACAGAGCTGTCCGAAGCTGGAATGGCGGGTTCAGATTCCGTGCAAAAGGACGGCTCTTCCCTGGAGACACTTTGTTTCAGTTTCTCCTCCATTTCAAACGCGACAAACTTTGTAGCAAATAACTCGGCGGCACTTTAGGCGAAGCATGAAATCGATGGATTTCCAAGTAGATCAATCATATCAGATTCGTTTACAAAATGCTATGACGGTGGAATTCAATCCAGAGAATAAAACGGAATTTAAATAAAGTAAGAGAAAGAAAATGCCAGGGAAAACGACAACAAATCTGCCAGAGTACCGAATCCCCCCCCCCCCTCCACACCCCCAGTACTGTACCCACAAACCACTTCAAAGTTGAGATCATCAAAACGTCGAAAAAAGTTGTCTTCCTCGTTTCCTCCTCCTGCTTGTTCACTCGTATTCCACGATCCCCTTTGACCACGAAAACGGCGGTTATCAAGACCATTTCCACGAAAGTATTCTCGGATCGGAGTCTGCGTGACCGGATGTTTGGATTGCGCACGAGAAAGTGGGAAATTAGCTCAAGGTCGTCTTCCTTGGTCTCTCTTCAGGAGGAGTCATCTGATCTGATGTCATCTTTGTTCGCTGCTGATTTCGTACCGATGTTCTTCTGAAAAGCTGGAAAACTTGTTACGATACTGTGACTGGCAGTGGCAGAGAAGGGGGGTATCATGCCCAAGAAGCAATGTATCGGAAAGAGCTTTCTTGTTGGAACATATTCCGTCACCGTCGAGGATGTCATCGCCGAAGGTTGGTTGCTTTATGTGTTTTTTTGGAATACCTATTTCGACACAAATTTCCGTTGAAGATGAGCTAAAAAGCTTGCTTCGTTGTTTCCTGTATTGATTGTTGACATTTTCTAGTAGACAATGTTTCTGTTTTGGGAAGTTGATTTTATGTCCTGTTTATATTCCTGCAAAAACTTTAAAGAAAGAAAGAGATTGACTTGTTCTTGTTGAGATGTCTTATGTTATGTTTTGAAGGTGGATTTGCACTGGTGTTCTTGACGAGAGATAATTCGACGGGACGGAAGTATGCCCTGAAACGGATGTACGTCAACACGGAAAAGGACCTGGCCATGTGTCAACAAGAAATAAACATTTTGGTAAGCGCAATAATTGGTTTTTTTTTCACATTTAACTGGAATCGGCAGGGTTTTTCGAGAGTAAAAGTAATTATTATTGAACATGGAATTAAATGTTGTTTTAAGTAAAGCGAGTACGAAACATAGCGTGGAATATGTTCGGATTTCATTGCTCTGAATTTGAACGTTTTTTCCCCGTTAGCATTTATTGAGCTCGTATAATCTTAGTACGATACATTCAAGTCGCAAAATTATACTTTGCAACAATTGTGTTTGTTTCTCATAGGATGCCCTCTCCAAGGAGCCGGATTCGTTCGCGGTTCGCTTCCTGGCGTCGACCATCAGTGTTGTCGATGAGGAAGTCAAGGAGGTTCTCATCCTCTTGGAATACTACAAGCGTAAGATATTATTTTTTTTTATCTTGACCTCCGTATGTGGTATATTACATGTCGGCTAGAAATGGGAGACTGGTTTTGTAAGAGCTCTTTGGGTTGCGTCTTGGGTCCCAAACGCTTTTCCAACGGGCTTTTTGGTATGGACACTTTTGTTTTTATAACCAGTAGCAGCTTCAAATTTTTGAAGGGTTTGACGACCACGTGTGTTTTGAAAATGGGATCTGCTAGGCCATATAATACCGTAACAAGATCAGAAGGTCCATTGGTAGATTGTGTTCTTTCTTTTACAGATAGCGTCCTGCAGTTGATGAATGAGCGTTTCCAGGCTAAACGGCAGTTATCAGAGGAAGAAATTGTCAACATCTTCTGTGACGTTTGTCATGCAATGGGCAAACTCCATAATCAACGTCCTCCTTGGATTCATCGCGATCTCAAAGTAAGAATAAACCATGAATTCTCTCGAATTTCTAATTGTTTTCGGTAGCTTGTTGGTTTTGATTTGGGTTGAACTTTATTTACGATGAGTGTGGTTGATTTCATTTAAATGAGTTTTGATTTTTAATTGGAGCACGATTACGCGAGCGTGTTGGTTTGCGTTTATTCGGTTTTCTCTTTTCAGGTGGAAAATGTGCTGATTGATAAAACTGGACGCTGTGTTCTCTGTGATTTCGGGAGTGCCACTAACATTATTCTGGATCCCTCTAAACATTCGATAATCGATATCGAGGAAGAACTAAAAAAGTAATAACCGTTCAATAGTTCGCATACAGTCCGTCTGTGAGTTGATATCTTTTCTATTCTGTAGGTATACAACGATTTCATATCGTTCGCCGGAAATGGTTAATTTATATGGAATCAAGCGACCAATAACGATCAAAGCTGATATTTGGGTACATTCCGGTTTTTCTCATTCACCTGTTTTCGAAATTCTTATGCTTGGGTTTGCAGGCTTTGGGCGTCTTACTCTACAAAATGTGTTATTTTACGTTGCCTTTCGGTGAAAGTTCCTTAGCGATCCAGAATTGTAACCTTCAGTTTCCTAGTCAGCCTCTCTACTCCAAACATCTCCAAGGCCTGATCCGTAAGTTACAACAATTATTATTTGCGATTCTGGTTAGATTGCTTTGAATATGCTCAGCAGAACTAATGAAGCGGATTGAATGTTTTACCTGTTTCTTCATGTGAAAATGGATGCATTATAGTGATATTTGTTTTAGGATGGTGTCTTCGGATTGATCCCGAGGAACGACCGGATATCTTTCAGCTGGCTTTTGTAACCTGCCTTATGGCCAATCGCGAATGTGCTGTTCAAAACAAAAATGTGAGTTCTGCTCAATTTGTATCAAATGGATCGAAGATAAGTGTGGAATCCATCCAGAGAGCAAACATGATTGCCTGTGTTTTGAAGCAGTCGGGCAAAATGTCTCAGTCGCAAGCTGAAAAGGTTTTGGATTCAATTTAATTTCTAGTAATCACAATTTCCAGCGTTATGTTTCCCAGTTTTGCAATTTTCCGCTCGATTTCTCTTTTAACCGTGAACTGCGATAAACCTGTCTTGTTAATTAGTTCTGTTGCTAGAAATTCTCGTAGCACCGTGGTAAATTTGGAAGCAGCTTCGCAAGACGTTTTACTCATTTTGACATTCCGAGCTATCGAACATATCCCCTTTGTATCGTACCGATCCGATAATAACGACGAGCAAATTATTATTTTTTGATTTGATTGTGGCTAGTACTCTGCCGATGTGTAAGATCAAGCAGAAAATGAATAATAATTATTTGCAGCCTTTCATTCCGAATCTTTTGTGAAATTTTTATCTCTGGTAGAATCTTGGAATTTTGTACTTTGGAACAAGGCTGGTAATCTTCCATCCCAAATTATGATATATAAAATACTGACATCTGTTTAATATCTGTTTAAAATCCGAAATGGACTGCTTTATTTGTTAGTCCGGAATATCAATCAAAAGTCTCGAAAGTTGTCACGATGCAATATATACTTGAACTAAACATTACTAACCAATATGTGTACCAGTGAATGCTTACTGTAGTTTATTCACAGAAAGTGACTCCTCCAACGCTGAACATTCTTCTAACTCAGCCGGAAACCCAAGTTCTTCCTCAACCAGTACTCGAAACCTCTCCTCCCCGTCAAAGTCGGGCTCCATTATCAGCTACTCATGAGTTTAGTAGTACGACCTCCATTGCACCACGAGAACGCCCTAAACCATCTACTCCAGCCGGCGGAACACTTGTCCTCCCTCCTCCACCCTCAAAAACCATCGGTTCTGCGCCATTAAATACGGTTCCTACCAGTTACTCCACCGATACTCTTGGCTCTTCCATCGCTCCCCCGACTTTGAAAAAAGACCATCAAGTACCTCGATCACTCTTCCAGCCAGTCGGAGATGCTGTCAATCCCTTTCGCGCCGATTATCCTCAGAACTTCCAGGTCAGTTTTAGGCGCATCTTGTCTTTTATTGAAAAAAGCCAAACAGTTTCGTGATAAAGTGATTTATTAAGAGAGGATTCATCCTCCTTGCCATTAACCAAATGATTTTCCCGTTGCAGCCCCCACAAAGACCACAAAGAATGGGTCACAGGAGGAATACATCTGACACTTCCACGATCCCCGTAACACGACCAATGTCACCCACTCCAACTCAGAATATCTCGGAAAAGTCGCGTTCTGCCGATACAAGTCCAGCTCGATCGCCGGCTGTTAGAACAACTGAAACGGACAAAAAGTTCGCTGGTTGGAATCCCTTTGAAGATGACTCTTTCGCAACAGCTGTTCCTGCCAGGACACCTAGTCTGACGCAAAGTATTACTTCGTTGGTCAGAAAAGGATCAGTTGGAAGTATGACAAAATCGGTTCCGGCGCCAGAAAACGGCAAGCCCAAACCGAAGCCGGGAGATAAGGAGAAGAAGAAAAAGTTTCGCTATCAGAAGTTTGATAATGACTCGGATGTCGAGAATGATTCGACTAGTGATCAAGTGCATTCGCAATCGGATGACTCGAGGAGAACTGTTCGAAACGGTCAGTCTAACTTTGCATGCAGCAGCTCATTAAATGGAATTCTAGAATGATGTATAGTCCCGCTTGTTTTATCTTGAATACTCACGTTCTGTATTTGCAGTTGATGGGTTGGAGAAAAGCACTGGTGGAAAGAAAGAAAAGGACAAAGACACTGACTCGATCGGTAGTGCCAGTGATCTTAAGCACGATGACGACACCACCGATGATGAAGCGCAACACCGCCCCAATCCCATCTTCCAGCCGGAAATCAAAGTTCACGAAGAAGAAGAGGATGAGCCGTATGAAACGGTACAATATGGTACTTTAGAAGAAACAGCTAGTGCCATCCAGAGTATCGTCTCCCATCAGTCTATCGGATTGGAAGTGGGTAATAAGAAGCCACTTTTGGATGATAGCAACGGAATGGACAAGTCCGATGAAGATGAACTCGATAGAAAACGCCAACATGTTCAGCCGGCACATAGAAGGATGACCTTTGAAGGGATCGGATTGCTTTCGGTTTTTGATCAGATCCCTTTCCGGCAGCCTCGCAAGCCATCTTCTAAAGAAGCTGGTCTCTTGTCCAAATCACGCGGGGGATCGTTTTCGGAAACCAATCCGTTTGCCGAGTCATTTGTTAGTCAGCCGGTTGTAGTGCCTCCTCCGGTGCCACCGAAACCGACATTCTTGAAAAAAGATGTCAAAGTGACGAATATCAGTCAGGGATATTCAACGGATGAAGATGTGTTTGCAACGGCTTCGTTTGATACGGGCCGGGAGTCGTTAGTTGGGGAGGATGTGAGGAAGAAGACGAGAAGTCCAGTTTCGACAGATTCGGGAAGCTTGATTGGGATTGTGGCACCCGGATCACCGAAACTCTCCAAATCACCCAGTCGACTACCCAAGTTCAGAAAGCTGCAGGAGAAGTTTGAAAAGAAGGGAGGAATTAGTAATATTAGTTTTGAAGATGCTTGATTTCTTATTTCGATTCACTTAACTTATTTTGCTTTCTTAGTTTTCTTACTTTGACGTTTTTTGGTGGAAGCTCTGCGTGTTTGCTACGCTGATGTTTTATTCTTTAATTAGGCTTTTCTGTTTTTGTTTCTCATCATGCAACCGAGTGATTCGACATTCCTGAAGTTAGATTGCGTTGATTCAACATTTCTGGGTAGTTGGTAATTTGATTGGATGGAAAGATTCTAGAGATGAGACTTCTCTCGACTCGAACTTATCTGGTGTTATTCTGAGGGTAAGTTTGTCAGAAGTTAGGTCCCGAGCTGGATATCGTACTGGCCTAACGTGGTTTTCCTGGCTTATGGGACGTTTACGCCATTTCGTAAGCCAGGACTGTGGATAGGCCAGTAATATTCATCACGTCCAATTTTTGGTACCGGGAAAAAAGGTACAAAGCCAGTGCTAACCAGAGGAGTCAGGCCAGTGCTGAACCAGAGGTGTTAGGCCAGAGCTGAACCAGATGTGTTAGGCCAGAGCAACCCAAAAGAGGCTGGCGAGCCACCGACCAATGGGAGACAAGAGGCTTAGTACTGGATCCACATAATATCCGTTTTGCGCGAACCCCCTGGCCTATGGCATGTTTAGTTCTTGGATTGACCCCTTCATCCAGCACGGGGGTTACTTCCGGTTAAGAGCGATATGCTGCAGAAGTCGGTGTTTTGAATGTTTGTCTGATTTCATTCGTTTGCACTGCTTCAAATTTTTGTCCCCCCCCCCTCCTAGTGTTTGTCCTCGAGTGGACGTACAGCCGGGGTCAAAAAAGTATGAAAGTATGACAAAAGGATGAAAGCAGACTTACCCCGTTATTTTTTTTGCTCTCCCGCCCGTTATTGCCCGTTTTTTTAAACCGCTCCCGTTTTCCGCCCGTTACCGTTTAACAATTTTTTTCCCCGTTAACGGGCCCGTTATTACCGTTATTTTTTTTAATTCAGTTTTTATTCGACTTCAGATAATTTTCGCTTGTTGCGTCTTGAAACCAATATATCCTTATTCAGATTACAAAACAGCAGGGCTTCAAAGTTATCATCGGTAG
>JAQIWT010001220.1:0-11861 GCA_034696485.1 Isohypsibius dastychi | reverse complement strand
ATAGATAGATAGATAGATAGATAGATAGATAGATAGATAGATAGATAGATAGATAGATAGACAAGTGTCAACCTCGCCTTCGGCTCGGGATTCCGTGGGATATTATTGATGATGGCTAGCATGGAGGGTGATATGGTAGAGGAGTCGCAACAAAAATTACGTACACGCAAATTCAATGTACAACTGGATTTCGGTTCATGTTTTAAAATAACACGAAAGATGATGAAATACTGTGTTTTATTTTCGGTTCTTTCTGATCTTTTCATCGACCACTTTAGCGATTTCGTTGGTTCTTCCTGCGCTAGTCGATGGCTGTGGCTCTTCCAAGCATGATTTCACGCTCTCTGTAGAAACAGAGGACGCGATTGGTGAGGGTATTGTTGCTTTTCGCGGTGTTGGGATCGGGAGCGTTGACCTTTGTTTCAAGTCCCAACCTTCCGATTTCGCCCAATCGAAAAGTTTTTTTGCTGTGGAACTGCTGGCTTGGTAAAACCAGGAATCTCCAGTCTGAAGGTGAAGCTCATGGTCGCGCACGATCACGCTTCGAAAGCAACATATCGTTTCGGTTTGGTCAATTTTGAATATCGACGCCAGGAAATTTGAAAACAGCATATCAAGATTATTATAGGTTGACAATGGTCTAGTATCAGTTACCAAGTTTCCAGAAATTGTCATCTTTACAGCATCTTCAACTGTTGAATCTCGAAAAAAAATCTGGCAAGAATTTGTGAGTGGTTCATCCATTCGTTCAATGATGGCATCTGGATCTGCGGAGAACAACGCGTGAACAAATGTAACAAATTATTCGAATTTCAATATTCACCAACAAATACGTCAGATTCTGAATCAATATCAGCAATTTCTGCAAGGGTCTTTAATTGTTCAGACGGTGGTTCCCAGTCTGCTATTTTATTGGAAGCCACATTGAGCGTTATTTACAAGCGCCATTTGGCCCAGCTAACTGGATTCAGCAGCACTTTATGAGTGAATGCAGTGCTATCTTTTCTGATGATTTAAACGGATAATCCGACCGTTATCACGATAAAGTTACCTCGTTACAGAGCTTTTCGATTCTGATGTAGTTCTCATTTTCACTAGACTTCGTTGATTCGTTCGCAGTGTATTAAAATCATGATAAAACGTCTCAAGCGTCCAGTATACCTCCGCTAACATCATGTTTGATCAAACAAAGCGCAAAGTTGCATGATGTTTGACAAAACCTAGACATACTTCGGTAAAACAAAATAGCGTCAAACATCATCGTTCACGAAAAAAAAGATAAATGGAAAACGTGTTAGAGTCCGATAGTGTACGATCGTGCAAAAATTCCTTTGTGCTCAAATTTGCACGACAGAGTTGGAATTTTTCAAATTTTCGTCAAACGAAGTTTCTGTCTGATCATGTTTTCGTGCTAGCGATGTTAGCGTTAACAAAAAAGTTAGCGGGTTTTTGAAAAAACACGATAATACATCAGACATCGGCTAACAACTTGTTTGATCATCCAGCAGCGAGGTATACTGGACGCTTTATTCCAAGCTTGAGTGATGTCGTCAAAAAGCCCAGAAGGATTCGGGACGCTCATTTTTGTTTCCTGTCTATATTCCTTATTTTTTTTAAAAAAAGCTTTGATATCTTGAGAGTTCTAAGTAAAATCCTATTTACAGAATAGTGTCCAATGTCCACTGTCCACTGTCCAGAGCCACTGTCCAGAGCCAGTGTCCAGTGCCACTGTCCAGCCACGTTTAAGACCATGCCCATTGTATGGAAGTGCTTTCTGGGTAATCAATACAATTCAAATCAACTAGCGTTCTAGAGCCGCATGGAGATCCGTTTTGAGATCCGGGTATTTCACGACCACCGCGAACAATAAATCTGACACTAAAATAAATACCTTACCCGGATCATGAGACCGCTCTGTTTTGTCATGCAGGTGGGGCTCCCTAAACAGTCGACCAGAACGCTTTTTATCCATTTCGAATAGGCAATCAAGATTATGCTTTAGGTTGCTGTGAGCAAGATAACATGAATGAATTCCCAACTTAAAAGGCGAATCGACCTGTGGAGCTCTCAGTACATCTCACCGAAACACCGGTGAAAACATTTTCATTCCCTATTTGAATTCTTCATCATGGCTAACCTCTCTGTTTTCTTGCTCGTGCTTTTAATATCTTTTGCTGCAAGCGACCTGTGTCCACAAATTCCCGATGGAAATCCCTGTAGTTGCACCGTAGAAAAGGAAGGTGCAGCTCTCGTTTGCGTCGGCTCTGCGGTGAACCTGACGCATATCAGTCAATTGATGGCGGCATACCAATCTCTCAACAGAAATCCCGGTCACTTCGTTCGCGCCAAGATTTTCCAGCTCCGCAACACAACATTGGAATATCTTGATGAGGGCCCTTTTCTGTCCATGCAGTTCGATTCAATTGACGTGTCGCATAACGCCAACCTGACCTTGTTTCGAGTTAGGGATGGACAAATCGGACTCATGGAACGATTTCGAATAGGTGTCGAACGATTCATTGGGGACAACTGTGCTTTTACGTCAGAATCATTTGATGGACTTTCGGTTTTTAGAGACAGCGTTAAACATCTTCAGCTGCGGTACAACAGAATCACGGAGATTCCGGGCGTATCTTTCTTCCTTCACCGTAAGTTAGGTATAAATCTTCGAAAACCAATACTTCCAAGTTTCAATTCAGGCGGCTCTTTGAGACGGATGACCAATTTAAAAACTCTTGATTTGAGTCACAACGGTATTATACAAGTCGGTGGAGGTGAATTGAGGGAGAACAGCAAATTGATCTCGCTGGACCTGTCGCATAATGCTATCACTTCGCTCATGTACAACGCTTTCCAGATTGAAAAGCCAGATTTTGACGCGATGAAAGTGCCTCTCCATATCAACCTCAACAACAATCAACTCAGTTCTGACGGCATCAAGTTTGACAATGCTTTCACATCGGTCAACCGGCAAGCGATAGTTCACATCGAGAACAACAACTTCAACTATCTCCCCGAATCAGCGTTCCGCTCTTTTCTCTTTGCCAATAACAAAAACAAGGTTTTTCTCAAAGGGAACCCCACAATCTGTGACGCGACTAGCAACTGGATCCGAAAGATGGGGAGATATTTTCGGGGCCGAGTTAATGGTTTTGATTGCTTGAATCAGAACGGCACTACGATTTTCAACGCCAAAACTGGTTGTACTTGTTATTAGTCAACAGACGGCCCACATCTTTCAAATCGTACTTTGGCAAATATTCAGATCACGGAGAGTTTGCAGCTTCAGTCAATTTCATGTTATTTTCCGTGTGCAATACCTGGAGCCCAACTGTTAGCAGAACAATATAAAATCAGTTGAATTCAATCAGAACCGAACTTTCTACCTTGAGAAATGAAATAGCTAAAGGTGACCTAAGTCTTTTGTTTGACAGTGCACGCGTTACAGCAGAGCTTCCGACTGCTAGCGATGCAGTCATATCACAGTCTGAATTCATATTTCAATTATTTTCCTTTAAATGGCTTTGAAAATAGCGAACGCGCGCAGTTGCAAGTTAATCCGCCAGGCGGTAAAAAAGTTTATTTCTTTGGGAAATTCTCTGGCGAGGTAGCAGTACAATAACCAAGAAAATCAAACCTGTAAATGTTTGTATTCATCCTTAGATCATTATGTCATCGAATTTTCTTTTTCTGAAAGAAACTTTTAGAGAAAAATGGGACACAATATTTTGAAGTCGAATATATTTTGAACCGATTCGTACAGAGGAAAAACTTGACGAAATAATGAGTGCTGGTGCAAAACACACCAGAATCTTTTACAAAATCCACCCGCTGGTATTCCAGCTCAACCAGCATTTTCCGAAATGTTTCGAAAGTGATTCAAGCAAAACTTCTTTCGCCGGCGCTGACCACTGCCAAATTGAATATATAGTACAGTATTGGTCTCACTGCACCATCAGCCACTGTATCGACTGAAATCAAACCTGTCATCACACATCGTAAAAGTGGACGTGGCTAATCTATTGTTTAACTGATTGAGTACAGATGCAACTTTCATCTCCGCCAGATTTATCTCTGCTTCGGACTTTCACTGACTTTCAGGGCAGACTAGACAAGTAGAAAAACTGTATGGAAAGGAATTTTTGTCTCGGTCAGTGTCAAATGCGGAGCCGAGTTGAGCAAAAGGACAGCAGGGAGAAGCAAGGCATCAACTGGCAGACCAGCCAGGAGCCGAGTTGAGCCAGGAGCTATCCAGACAGGGGCATATATGATTCTGTTTGCTTAGTACGCTGATAAAATCTAGACCCGTGGAAATGAAGGAAGGAGGGAGAAAATATGAGACTGGTGGACAGGAAAAAAACTTTCAAAAATCTGCAGCAGTTGATGTTTTAGAGTGACACAATTTTGATTAATAAGAAAAATGAAGGTCAGGATACAACATATTTTATTCTTTAGTGAAAATGTATGCTTTCCCAGGATATCTCTTGAAATACCCAAGAAATAACAAATCAGTCATCTCGGCCAACTGCAATTGTTCTCATTGACAAAAGCGCCTGCCTTGCCCTTGCTTACTGAATCAAGTGCCAAATGAGTGCGAGTAATTAGGTTAGGCAATTCATTATAGCGCGAATAGAAGAATGTTTCGTTAAATCCCACAAAGTACCAACATTTCAGCAGTGTCTGTTGTTAAAAATGCCGGAATGCTGCGCTGCTCCAGATTGCAATTATGGTACGTCCTTATACATAGGGGAGAAATGAGAAACGAACATTATTTGCTGTTCCGGCGAACTTGAATGAGCGTAAACAAGGTTTGATTTTTTTTCTTGTAACATAAATCGATGTGGCTAGTTTTCGTTTACCTTTGTGCTTTTTTCGACAATATTTGACTGCTGGGTGTTTTGAAGTTTTTTTATCTGCATGAATTGTAAATCGAGTTGAAAATCGAGCCTAAATTTTATTTAGCGTGCCTGTCAGTTTTTTTTGTGTGTTTACTTGATGGTTGTTGTCTGCAGTTCTAATCGGAAAACAAGAATTTGAAATGGAGCATGACTGACCTTTTCGCAGATATATGGAAATTTGTATGTTCAGAAGCTCGAGGTAATTACAGTCGGTCGTCACAAAATATCAGTAACTAGTCGAGCTTGTTATCTAGAGCGGAAACGAAAATGAGAGGAATGTGACTTTTTCTCTCGCCAAAATCTTTTTCAGAAAAAAATGCGTTCATTAAAGTATTTTGTTTTGGAATTGATTAGCTGAAGGATTGTGAAGTAATCAATTAGAGTGTTTCTGTTCCATTCAGAATTAATTTTAATTTAATGTTGCCTGAGCTCTTAATTCGTTGTTCAAATTTGGCATAAATATGTGAACATACATGGATATCCAACAATGACCTGTCTTGGTAAAACAAATATATCGCTACTTTTTTTGATAATTCAATGTACGATTGTTTAGCGCAAAAGCCGTACATGCATGGCAAGGGAAACGTATAATGAAAGTGAAAGCGAGATCTTTGTTGCCTTCTGGTGAGAATGGGTTGAGAGGGACCATTGTTCCACGTTAATTGGGTGAGAGGTTAATGATGTTTGCTTTAGATCTTTCGCTTCGAAAAATAAGTTTGATAATTCATCACAGGCTTCGGCATGAGATTAGGTTGGATTGAATAGTTCCAAAAATAAGCTGATTTTTTGTGCATAAATCTTACGTTTCCATGAAGCTTGTTTTGTCAGCGGTAATTGAATTACAATTCAAAAACTACGTTTTTACCATGCATTTCTCTCTGTCTTCCGTGTCTTTCACGGGTCTAGATTTTATCGCACTTTGTCAGTTCTGCCCCTGTCTGAATAGCTCCTGGTTGACCGTAACGGGTTTGATTTTAGGCAGCCAAAAGAGTGAGGACAATATTATACTTGCAAGCACAATTCCCCCACGAATTGAAGTCCGTCAGGGCAGAAAGAAAGATGTTGTTTGATTCGAAATATTTTAAGAAAAAACTGTCGATACCGATATTTCCGGTCATCATTTGCCACACCATTTGAATGCCACGGCAAATGCGAGTTTATAAATTTAGCAGAACTCGATTCACTAAAAAGATATCAATTGTAGAAAACATGTCATACTAGAATTATGCCATATCAAGATATCTCTTATACATGTAGAGGGAGAATGGGAATCGCATTCCTTTCAGATCGATGTTTACAATCCGCCATCTTGATTATTCAGCTCTTTTCAGGCCGGTGGCTATCGCATGTGGAATGCGGCGTGCGCGGGGCTGTACTAGTGCTTCTGTCTTCGGCTGTGTTTGGAAGACCTCGAATTAAATGTCTTTTAGTGAGAGGCTTGCAGGCAGCTAGAACACTCAGGCACTCAGCCCTCACCCTCGCTCACTTATTCGTTCAGTCAGCGCAGCGTTGCTCAATCGCTACAAGGTATTCTTATCTTGCAAACTCGATACTGTTGGTGTTGAAATTTTGAGCCAGTGTGTGACCCGCCTCTGTCTTTATCACTGCATTCCACTAGCTTGATTCAGCAGCGTTAATCATGTCCCTGGTCAAGCACTTCGCCATTCATTTCCGCTAGGCGGGACATTCGTCAGGAAAACCTATATATACTACCAGCCTTCGGCTGTCAGCATACATCGGGTTTCGCTGCTTCGGAGCCAGAACCCTGACGGAATATTCAATTTGCCACTGCGATGAGTGAGTAGCATATTGTCTGCCGCCCTCTGAGATTCAGCGCAAGGAAAGCTGCCCTCTGATGTCCAGCTCCCTTTCGAAGCAAAAATGCTAACTAGTTTGATTGTTTGCATGAGAGAGCAAAATGAGAAATTATAGGATGCGCGATTGTTTCTGTCTGTTAGCTTTCAAGGAAGAAGACCGATTGTGAGATGGGTTTAACAACAGTACATCATTTATCACTGTGTTAATCTTCTTTCGTATGGATCTGTGAAGCGAGAGGGTTGGTGGCGCTCTGGTCAGTGGTCAGCAAAAATCCAATACGAACTATCAACATTAATCAATTTTAAAAGCCGCGGAAAAACAATTACGGGATAATCTGCTTACGCTATATTATAGAGAAGAGTTCGCTTTATTGCGCTAGGAAAATCATTATTTTGGTACTCAAACAAAGGAGCTCACCTTAATTGAACGACAAGATCTTGTTGCGCGCGCGATGCTAAGCGGTTTGCTGTGATGGAGTGAGCGTAAAGTTTGTTTTCGAGAACGGCATTCCTCAGCTATAGATTACTGTAGCCTATTTCGCTAAGGTGTCCGTTTCGGGGGTCATGATGTTTTTGGATCGCTGATTTGTTCTCATTTTTTGTAGAAGTTGGCCGAAGTCATTTACTGTGCTGCCGGCTGCGCAAGCCCAGCAGCTATAGAATGACGTCGCGCAACACCACACGCGGTCACTCGTAGAGACAGAGAGGAGCCGCAATCAGAAATTTGTTTACTGCTCTGCCGCCAGAGATCTGTGCTACCTGGAATAAATATTCCTGGCAAAAAGCGGCTTTGGCCGCGCTTGCGCGCATACCCGGCACGCTGAGGCGGCGTGGCATACTGTCCCCACCCCCCCCCCCCCCCCTCCTCTCAGGAAAAGTTGGAAAAAAAAGAAATTTTTTGAAATAGTTTTCGAAAAAAAATTTTTTTTGAGAAAAACCAAAAAGTCATGACCGGAAGTGAAATCATGACCGGAAGTGGGCGAGTGAGTGGGCGAGTAAGTGGGCGAATGGGTGGGGGAGTGGGTCGGCGAGACTTTTGAAAATGTGGCTCCGTTGACCTCGCACTGTGGAAATGTGGCTTCGTTGACCCGAAAAGATATTTTTACACAGTAAAAGCACAGTGCAGTTAATATGTAGTGGTGCAACTTTGGCCTGCGGATCGATAGGCAGAGAGAATCAAATGTATCCTAACACTTCCATAAAATTAATTGGGCTCTATTGACGCGCAAAGCTTTGAAGATACCGCTCTACTGGAAAAGTCTTTGCTCGCGCCGCGTTTATCTTTATGCTTTAGCTCAAACACATGGAATAGCTACAAAATACACGAGAGAACTGACAAAAGTAAAAAGCCAGAATAAAATGTTCACTGAATACTGATCAGCTTAATAACAGTAACTGTTCGTGGAAAATCGAGAAAATAGAGAAGCCAGAATAATACAAAAAATCGGTCCTATTATAAAGATGATATGTGTAGAATAATAGTATAACAAAATGTTGATCAGCAGAAACTCCGCTGGTCGTAGTAAACGTTGGATTTCATCATTCACATCAATAAAGTAATTTGACGCACATTTATAAACCAGCTAGTCCAAGTCTTCTGTGCAATCTAGGTAAGCCTGGGTTTGAACGAAACCGAAATCGGCGATTGCCTGTATAGAATGGAATGCACACTGGAATGCTGGTCTGGCCAGTGTCCAGTTTGCACATGAGTTGGAACATTTGAAAAGACGCTGCTTCAGGCCAAACGCACATGAGTTGGACACAGCCAGGCAGGGTCACATTTGATTTAAGGACATGAGTCGAGTTGCACCACTACATATTTACTGCACTGTGGTAAAAGATATTTAAAAAAAAGAGACTAATCGGTCAGGAAAATTCAAGGGTTTTGTAGGTCACCCTGTGGGGGGGGGGACAAAAAATATTAGATGAAAAGTGTAGTTCAAAGTAGCAAAAACAGTATGCTGGAGAGAAATCTAATACAACTTGATACTGAAAAGATAAAACATTCCTCAAGATGCATTGTGGTGCATTCAGGAATTAAAAACTGACGAGTTTGGGTCCAGCACACTTTCTTTCCTAATTTGTACTACACTTTTCAACTCAGCGGTTTGCGTTCAGACTAATTTCAGCCAATTCTAGTTCTCATGTACTGTTGTTCCGAGCAATCAACAATAAGGATGGAGCACTTCGCTCCACCTCGAAAATATATCTCACGTCACACAACTAGCGAATAACTGGGGCCGAGTATGGGCTTGAGAGCGTAAATTCCACTGCGTAGCGAGTTTTTGCGATTCAGTTGCAGGTTTCGGGGAGGATGAGTATGAATTTTCGCTAGTTGCGTCGAACATCTGTGTCTGCCGGAAACCTCGAGAAAATAACTTACCTGACAGAATAGAATATATTGATACAGTATCGTGTCCACAAGTTCTTTCAAATCACAAACATGAACATCGAAAAAGCCGCAAGAACAAAATTGTTCAGGAGAGTGAAACCATTTTTAAGCCTTGCAGAAATGGATGAGGTATATCACAGCCTGATAAAATCATTTCGAGAAACGGCCTGACATTTTGATCGATTTTACTTGTAATATTGTGAACTACCGTAAGTGTGATTGCGGCGATTGCATTTGCAATTTCTCCAAAATGAAGGCATGACGCCAAAATGAATCACACTGCCAAAATGAACCCTCCGAACATTGACGCCACATGGATCACTGTGAGCAATTCGGATGGATCGCAGAGCACGCAAAAGCTGATTTTGCATCGTCTAATCCGTTCGAGTTCAGACCGCATACCGACTGAGGTAGGTCAATTTGAAGCAAATTGTGCGATCCGTTTCAGCCTCGTGTCATCGATTTCGGAAAAATCGCTATCTCCCCATTTTGAAGAAGACAAACGCAGTGTATACCAGATGGTTTGCCCAAAGTGTCCCCTACTTCTGCAATGGTGATAATTTCTAGAAATTTTTATGCGTGGTTGTTTAGGTTACCCCATCAGCTCAGTGGTGTATCTTGGTTTCAAACTATATGGGGCCATCCGCAAAATATTTTTATATGGGGCCGTATGTGGCCGCCTATGTGGGTCCGAAAACCAAAAGACTTCTGGTCGCATGGGGCCAGCGCCCAACTTTTCAGGCTTCATGTGGCCAAAATTGGCCGATTCCGACCAAAAATCTTGTTTTTTTGGCAAATCTGGGGGTTTTTGACCAAAAAAGCTCGTTTTATGCGGCCAAAAACTGAAATTTTATATGGGGCCAGCAACGTGGGGCCAAAAAATGTTTTATGGGGCCTAGGCCGCCGCCAATCCACTAGATACACCACTGCACACCACCACCACTAGATACACACTAGTAGTGTCTGAATCAGTGAGGGTTCTTCAAGGGAATCACTGTGCGTGTGCACTCACCTACGAATTACGCGATTTTCATGTAACGAACATTCTGAACTTAGATAATCACTCGAGTTTGATTGATCATTGCCTACTTGACGTGAGAGAGTCCATAGTATCCAGGGATTTTCTAAGTTAATGTTTTCTCTCTGAAATACTGGTGGAGCTAAAAAATGTATTTCTTCTTCACAGACTACCACAGTATACAGTAAATGGTACAGTAAATGATCAGGTTTGTGAGAAGTTATTATTTAAGAGATGTTTTTCCAAAAGAGCACTCTTTTGGGCCCACCAAGCTATCGATGGGTAGTCTGCAATACGGGGGGGGGGGAGGGGTATTCTGCTTCAGTTAGCTTTGTTCCATTCCACCATAGTGCCAGTCACTATTATATGGATAATACTTGCTTTTTCAAGCCTGTTGAGGGATGGTGACCGTACAAATTCGTGTAATGCTTATTTCTTGATTGTGATTTCCAGGGTGTCAAACAAACTGGCAGCAAGGCTATCGCGACCAAAGAAAAAAGAGTACATCACGAAACTTGAAACGGCGTTTTAAACTGTTCGACATCAACATAAAGAACTTGTCGATGGAACAGTTCATTTCAAAAAGCATTGCGAGAATTCCAGGGCCCATTTCTCCTCGGTCACTGTGGGATATCCAGGGACCAGCATCGCAGGAATGCAGGCCTCAGCGTACAATGGCACGCCAGCTCAATTTTCTTCTTTCGGTAACCCCACAATCCGGACAGCTGGAGCCAGAACAGTCGGGATCCCGTACTTGTCGACAAAGTGAGTGAGACAATCACGTGCAGTTGGGCTCCCATCTCGAAGAAAGAAATATTTGCATCTTCCACTTCAGAACGACTTTTGAGCGGTGATGTGATTTTGATTTGATTACTGGACTCGATATTGTATCAACCCAGTTAATACAGTATTTCAGAAAGCCAAATATAGCGGCCAGAACATCGCGTCAAAAAAAGAGGGACTACCTTATTCAGCTCGAAGACAGTTTTGAAACTCTATGTCACCAGCACAGGGACCTGGCCGGAGAGCTGATTAGAATGAAAGAAATGTACTCCACGTATCAAATTCCGTTGTGATCGACGCATGCCAGTTCAAAACGCACTAAAACTACACAAATATGCTCAAGTTTCGTATTTGAGACAAATGCTTCTGCTCCATGTTTCATATCACTCCAAATCGTCCTGGATTGTTTGGATTTAATAAACAATAGTATTGTACTTCGTTTCGAAATATCCTTGTGGTGTTTTACCCTGCGGGTTAATAGTTTTGGGTCATGGTTGAAGTTCGGAGCTCACTCTGGGGGTGGGTGGGGCGGCTGCACTGTTCGTCGTAGGACGATTGTCCCAACTGCTAATTGCTTAATGAGTGGTCTATTTCTCGTTTGAATGCAGATATGTATGCCATCTGGAGAAATTAGCATTATCGGCTTTTAATTCAGCAGTGCTCATCCTTATATCGTTTTGTACGTGGTGCTCTGTTGTGCGGAAGAATCTGCAAGGTAGCTCTCTACAGCCAAGTGCAATAGGTTCTGCGGTGCGACACTAGTTCAAGGCGGTGCTAGTGACGTCATGCGCTCAGTCAATTGATTGCCTGATTGATGTAGGAAAAAATATGAGTACATCCCCACAGTGTACGTCTGCCCCCAATCACTTCGCACAGCCAAGAACACTGGAGACCAGAACTGGGCGCTGCATAAAGATCTGAGAAAGCGATAAGAGCAGGACCCGTTTCGATAG
>JAQIWT010001219.1:0-11868 GCA_034696485.1 Isohypsibius dastychi | reverse complement strand
GTAAGACCAGGTAGAGCCGAAAAGGCTCTGGTTAGTCACAATCGGTCAAGATATCACTCAGTTACTGAAGAGTTAAAGTCAGGTGAGAAATGCCCAGTTATATCTCAGCCTCATCTGCCTTGTCTAGATTATTGCCGGTTCCACCAATCAGGATGATTTTGAATCGGCTACCGAACATGCAGTCGAGATAGTAAACTGCTCGCTCAAAATCCGTGACCATATAAAGAACTATCCAATACCTCACATTCCCAATGAGATTGTCAAAATCCGGATCGGCGTACACACCGGTAGTGTAGTTGCGGGAGTGGCAGGCGTTGGAGTATGACAAAACACCTATAGGGTAGCAGTTTGACGACTAACGGTTTGACTTGATACTAGATGCATCGATACTGCGTCGTCGGAGATGCGCTCTACGTTGTCGAGCAAGTCGAAGCCAGTGGAAAACACGGACGAGTTCATATTTCTGAAGATACAAAAAATGCAATCTTTCATGTACAGTCGACTGAGACCCTTCACGAAAACAACAGTATTGAGGACATAGCTAACATGGCGACCCACGCGAACTCAGCCTTATTTGTATGCCAGGAAAATCGTGAAAGGGAAACTTATCTCCACGGAAAGTTGGTAAAAACCTTCTGGATAGACAGGAGAGCAGTCGCATATGAACTCCCGCAACGTCCTTCCTTTCTTGATGACAATGTTGATGAAAATGCGAAAGAAAACGTAGATCAAGCTAAACCGCGAGTCCAAGATTCGAGCCCAGAATCTGCTCCAGATAAAATGGACCTTGCACCAACTAGCGCCAGATTGCCCGGATTTTCCAAGGCCGGAGACGAATCTGCTCTGTCAAAGACCCTGATTACAGATTCACTTGTTCCTAATGGCTTTTTGTTTCCTAACGTTACAATTCTATCACCGATTTATGAGAATGAGTCAGAAGAGTTCATTACGACCATTGTTATTCCCAATTCAAACGATAATTCGTGACTTGAAGTGGACGGTGTCTTGCTCGACAGTATCTGACATTCCGTTCTTGAAAAAAGTAAACCAGAGTTGCTAAGTTTGGAATCCATAATGTTCTTATCGCTCGTTGTAAAAAAAGACTGTAATTACTTTCTGCAAGCTAAATTGTAATATTTCCCAATTCTCGTATGCTAGCTGTAATATTTCCGACAGCACGAGGCGTAATCTTCCGAAAAAGAATAAACGGTGTTTTTAAAATGCCAACAAAACGGATTGCAAGCTCAAATAACGCATCAAACACCAAAAAAGCGAAACTCAATAACGACTCGCTTGGGATACAAGTTCCTCAAAAGAGCGGTATTTTTTGGGATATTGAGAATATTCCCGTGAAAAAAGCGCATGCCCAGAAACGAATCCCGGAGATCAAGACTGCCATTTCTTACTTCGTCCAAAACATAAATCACTACAGTGACTCTAATACTGTCCAGAAAGATGTTCACAAATTCATAGCGGTTTCAAGACAGAAAGAACCTAACATGTCCGCAACAACAGCAGATGTCGTGAAAACTCACATAAGACACAATGAGGTTAGAATGAGAAACCATCACACGAACTGCACCATAAGGGCTTTTTTAGATAGAACTGCTGGACCTACCATTTAGCAAAAATCCTGACTACTGTGATGACGCGTTGCACCAGATAATCCTCAGCTTTACGGAAGAGCACACCGGTAGCCTGGTCGTGGCCATGACTGGAGATGTGGGTTTAATCAGGCGTATTAACATCATTGCGCGAGAATTTGACCTCCTGGTGATTATGCAACGGGCGGGTAAAAAGACGACAATAATGCAACGTCATTGTGACAGAATTAAGGAAACAAACGAGCGTGGCAGGCGACAAGCCGTTTACTTCATGGATGAAGTGATTCGACAGTGTTCGAAAGGCAGCATACCTCTAACTTTCTCCGCACTTCTACGTATAAAAAGCGCACGAAATCAGGAGGACCCAGAAATGGATGAAAATCACCTGGGCTTATTATTCGACGACTAAGCTGAGGGACACAAATCGACACCACCGAGCCATTTCTGTTATCCCTGCGGTCAGTTGCTACGTGTGCGAGAGATCAACAAGTCAGCATTTTATCGTGCTCGAATGGGCGATAAGGAAGAGGAGCAAAGTCCGAAAGACGCACAAGGAGCAGTCGTACCCGCAACAGAGGATGTCCAGGGAGAGGAAACTAAAGAAGAAGATGGATTGCCGACCTACCCTTTAGTCTTGGTTAGCTGCACTTCCGAAATTCCGGAATACAAATTCAGTTCACATTATTTCCAAGCACCTGGTTTCAACTAGTTACAGTCTGGGTTTTTTTCCAGCAATGTGACATCAATCCTGAGTGGGCGGAAGATGTGGTTGACAAAGTGAACAACTACTTTGAAAAATATGGATCCGATTTCGAGGTAACCTCACTTACTACTTCGTACTAATACGTATCTGGATCGAATTGTTTTTAGCTTTTTGCGAAAACACTGAAAACGTACATGGACGAGAAGTACGCAGTTGACGGCAAATGGCATTGCGTAACTGGGGACAGCTTTTCGATTGACATGTTCTGCAACAAGGTGGGTCCCAGTGACAACTTCTTGCAACCGTTCACACCAGGGGTTTGCGTTCTAGAGTTCGCTTGTCTACATGTTAATCGGTGGAACAACTGCTGTGGTGTTGTGGAAGTGTCCTTGAAGTATGTCCAAACTTGGGCAATGAACGAGAAGGAACATTTCGAAAGCAGTAGCTCAGAGTTGTCCACATGGGAATGTGATAACTGAGCTCGTAGACAAAGACTGACCGTGAAAGGAAAAGTGGTCAGGTTCAGCAAACCTATCACGAAAAAAGCGCACCATGGCAATCTGTATCGTGCTTGGAAATCCAATACAAATCTTAACCATTTTTCTCTGCAGTTGAAGTAATTCAGTCATTGTGCCTCGTGGATCTAGAATGTACTAGTTACCTACTTGTAACGTGTTGAGCATGTCTGTAGTATTTCCCACGCAAAAAAATGACGAATGTAAAGAGCGTCATGCTAATTATCTGTTTGCTATGGCGTTGTTCAGCTGATAACCCTGATTACGGTAATATACCTCTTCGTGAGCTCAGCGGTTATTTCAAAAACGGAAAGCATTGTGCTGAGTTTGGAGCAATCGAATTCTTCTGCCGCGCGAACCCCAATCCTTTACCAAGAAATGGTGTTCCAGTCGGGCAGCCTCTCGGCCTGCCAGCTGGCATCTGGATGGGTACCGACTTGTACCATAATTCAGGTAAGTGCATCAATAATTCAGTTAGGTAAGGCACTGAGAACAGCGTTTTCTTCGTGATGTAGCGGCCTCCATTGAAGAATCCGCAAAAAAATGGTCATTTGCGGGATGTAGCTCTGCGGCATACATCTTGTACGATCGTGGATGGACTTTCAACAACGAAATCATATGCTATTGCAGCGACGTCAATTATGAGGGGGAAAATGCGAGGCCTGCTGTTACAGCAGTAACGTACACACTGTGTGTCATTTCTTCAAGGGCTAACGGGAGATCTTGCGATTGTAAATTACCAACAGCTCCTTTGCCAGTTTTCGGGCAGCATTCACCCAATCAGCACATGGCTTACAAAGATTTCATAGCTATCGCAGAGCAGAGAGACCCCGAGATCCTGAGGTCACTGATCGTCACAAATGATGGCCAAGTTGGAGGGGTGGTAGTGCCTGCATCCAAATATGTAACAACAACACCTGATACACAATTGGCCACAGAACAGGTCACGATTAATGTTACTGAGATAGAATGGATAACTCAACCAGCAGCCCGATTTGTTCTTGAAGATACCACTCTACCATTTTGCGGTATTTATAATTCCTCAAAGTAATTCATTGTTGGGAATGCTTGACTATGATTGTAACTATGGCTTTCAGATGGCGTTCAAAATATGCGGTCGCGTTCAAATCACCTCATCATCGTCACAGTTATGATGTTTGTTTACTAGCCGGACCTTGCCCCTCACCGTATCCTCAGAAGATTGAGGAACCGATTAACTGGAGCAGACCGCGTCGATTGCTACGACAACCCAACTAAGCCAAAGTAACGTGTGGTGATATCGTGCATCAGGCTGATGTATTTTCTGTACTATTATCGACAGGGCTGTAATGTTTCCACACAGCATTGAAAATCAGAGGTTATTCGGGCGATCGGATGAATCTATCCACCGCGGATTTCGGAGCTATAAAGTTATTTGTTTGCATTCTATATCTATGTAGTCTACTGCACGCGGACGCGCAGAGCATAGCAGATGCCAGGAAAAATCCATGGTCTCCTGCGCTCCGATATTACAGTCGAGATGTGGACTTGGCCAAGTGTTCTTCATCAATCTACTGCAAGCAAAATCTTCCAAGGGGTGTATGGTTAGGGCCGGCATTATTCGCGGGGAAAAATTCAGGTCATCTTTCTACATCGGACCATTGGTCGTTTACTGGCTGCCATCCTGTGGCATACCTCACTTACCATCGCTTTGACAAGTATAACGAGGGTAACGAAGCCCGAACCTATGTTCCAGTAACAGAACCCATCTGCAGTTGTCTGAATATTACTTATCAAGAAAATGCTAATGACCCTATCGTGTCCCCGGATGGCATCACTGCCACGACCTACGGAATATGCGTTGCTGCATCAGTCCAGAGCACAAGAAGCAAAGGAAAGTGTGACTGCATATTACCAACGGTTGTTTTGCCAGTAATTGGTCCCTATTCAGCCAACGTAGGCGTGGACGACATATCGCTGGCAAATACATTGAAAGTGACGATTGATGGAAGTCCTGAAGGTGAGTTATGGCTACCGAAATCGGATTCACCTGAGATCGAAGAGGCGGAAACGCCAGAAAGTACAAAAGAAGTCACGGCACCACCACTCCCACCAAAAATCAACGTGATCAAAGTGCAAAAAGTTTGGAGTGAATCAGCAGGGAAAAGGCTCATCACCTCGTCTGATGATAAACTCTGTGGTGAGTTTGCACCTTCTCAGGCCTTTCCAAGTAAATCTGCTATCCTGTCCCTGTTTTAGTTCCAAAACCACACACGAAACAGTCACTGTCACTCTGGTGGTTGATCATTATAATATGTATAGTTATCACTATACTATGTCTGGGCATGTGGTGTTTATGGAAAAAAGACGAGGTTGCGGATTACATAGAGGAAATGAAGGACGACATCGAGGCAAGGCTGGATGGTCAGAAAGTCTAGTTCGCTGGATACTGGTCATTAGTCTCTAAGACAACAGAACTTGATAGTTCGACCGGGATGACGCAAATAACTGTTATCCGTACTGCGGAAGATGTGATAACTTCATTTGGAACCTGCAGTATTATGAGCTTGCTCGAATGGCCCGATGGATAAATCACAAAATCGTGGACCAAGATACCTGTGATATTGGATGGCATTGAGAACTGTGTTTCTGATGATAACATTGAAGTCATCGGCTTCAACCAGCCAGACTGAACCCAGCCATCCTGGACTACAGTATTACAGTCGTGACCCAGAAAGCAGGACATGCACCACCTCACTTTATTGTCCTCAAAACTTGCCAATGGGAATATGGCTGGGGCCGACAGTGGCAGATAATGGTTCCAGCATTTCGTCAGGCGCGGAACACTGGTCGTTTTCCGGCTGTGTGCCATCGATATACTTAACTTATACTCGATTTAAATACGGAAGCGTAACCGAATCCATGCCCATCACGGAAATCGTTTGTACATGTGTAAGAATAAGATACTTCAATGATGGCGATAATGAACAGGGGATGATTCCGAAAGGAATATCAGCAACAACGTATGGGATATGTGTGGCAGCTGCAGTTCGCGGCTTCAAACGTACCGGTCGATGCGATTGTCACTTGCCAACAAAGATTCTGCCGGTGATTGACAGGATTGCGGTGACTACCGACGCCAGCGCTTTGACGGAAAATTTAGATCCAATTTCGATCCAAGATATTGGAACTGTTTCTCCATACGATGCCTCAAATCCAAAAGTTAACATAATAAAAGTGAAGAAGATCAGATATTTGAAAGCAAAGAATCGGCCCCTAATCGAGTACTTCCCGACCACTGCATGTAGTGAGTGTTGTCGAATTATTACCTTGGGGACTAGTTCAGCCGATTAATTACACTAATGCAATAACGTTCACAGAACAAAGGGAGTCTCACGAATGGCCGCTTTGGTTAAAGTTACTTTCATCAGGAGGTATAACGGTTCTGACGTTAGTTCTGCTGATATCATTTTGCTTGTGGAAAGAAGATCGCCTTCGTGATTTTATCGAAGATTTGAAAGACATGGTTGAAGAGATGAGAGATAGGATGACCCTGTGAGTCGGGTGAAGATCTGAAAGAATTCCAAAGCTGATCTGACCGATGCTCCCAACAGTCGTGTTTTTCGCAAATTGTGGTTTGTCCTTTCTTGATTTGTGCTAAGTTGAGGGTAGTTTCGAGGATAGCCCAACATTTTTGTTCGCGATTCAATTCTTGTTGACTCATGCAGTAAAGCTCTGCACTGTGTTGATTTCGTCACGACGAAAAACTTGTGAGATAAGTGATAGTCATTTATTGGTGGTGCGAGAGCACTTTCTCGGCTCGGGCTAAACCTAACGACACCACCTATGACAGAACTACATTGGTGTAACATGGTCATGAAAACGATAGCGAGAACTGCATTCGTGGTCTTTTTTGTACTATCCCAAGCCAGCGTACTGCTCAGATCGAAACTCTTGGGTCTCGGCCATGTAATGCTCCTCGCGATAGTCTCTAAACACTATCTCAATGATCAGTCTTGCGGCAAGTAACAGAATTTGATAGTAAAACAGAAAACAAAGAAACGTTCTCATGTGTGGAATGACGAAGTACTTTCGGCAGAAATATCTGTAGTGATAGCATCCCATCGTATAATACACAAGAACCGTTTGGCTGTATATCAGAGGAACCGTAACAAATTGTGAGGTGTTTTCCACGCGTCGAGTCAATAAATATTGCACGAGATCATTGATGATGACGGCGGTGAAAACCAGGGTCCACAATATACTATACAAAACGTCACGGAAGCATGGACGGCGTAGACATATCCGTACCACACACACTGTCGTGACTGAATCTCGTTGGAAACATCGAATGGTTCGTCTTATCCGAGCCAGGAAATTCGGATTTTGCTTGGGCTCGAAAGATTCGTATGCTTTTTGATACATTTAAGAATGATTAGATTTACTCGGGATTCACACCGAATGGTCGATGCACTATACCATGACAATGATCTCAAGGACACCAGGGTCATCACCACCCGCTTGAAAAGATTCAGCTACAACAAACACTCTGTGGCCTAACATTGCAACAGAAACTCTCAACTGACATGTAAACGTGACAATCTAAATTTTCTGCTTGAGAAGATATGCAGAGGGAATAGGTCATTTGATCCCACCGGCCGTCGATACATATTGGTCAGCGTGCGCCGGTGTCGCAGCACTTGCGGATGTCCTCCGTCAGAGTGCGTCTGTCGAGGGAGTTCATTTGCTGTTCTAAGCCTTATGCATTCCCGTTCATTATCAGCGTCACTGATCGTTCTTTTCACCATGCTGTCTGCCATTTTCAGGCCCGGGTGATTTAGTACGGGTACAGGTTGGTCAAACGTGATCCATTTGGTAGGTTCAGATCGAATCCCATTCTTGCTTTGTATGAACTGTTTTGTATACGGACGAACTTTCATGATTTGTTGGTCACTATCAATACTTTTTTCAATAGAGTTCCTCGCCGCTGTGCCAGTGTTCAGAAGGTTCGACCTTCTCTGATCAGCGAATCTGTTGGAGCCGTTGACACCAGTTTCGGATACAGCAACAGAACGTTTAATCCTTCTTCGCATGGAGTACCTTGTTTGAAGTGTTTCCTTGGCTTTTTCACTTAAAACGTTCGAAATCAATTTGTAGGTAGATCTCAAAGAACAGGCGTTTGCTTGGTTTTCCGAGCTGAACAGCGCACAAGTTTTGTTGTGTTCCTCAGGCAAAAAGGCGTCAAGGTGTAATGGGAAGCAGGTTGGTGACGAACATCGACTTGCACGACCGGAAGAAACGAGCTGCTCTTCGGAACTGTTCAGATCGTTTTTAATTTTGTAATCAGCAGTGTTTTCATATGCTGAGTTATATTCCCCTCTCTCAACCGACTTCTTTGTTTCAATTTTTTTGGAGTCTACTGTTGGGTCGTCAGCAGTTGGCGTTAGGGGGATACCACTTCCAATTCCGCGCAGTTTAGCTATGCTCAATCGATGCTGTTTTATGGGTATCATTGACTCAATTGGTCCACTCCGGATGGGGAATGCTTTCCCTTTTGATCGGCCGTAGCGAATCTGGTGGACCTTGCAGAATTTCCCAGTTCTCATTTCACGATTGCGATGATGGTCGATGAGCACTAGCAGATACAAGGTTCGGTCAGGTTTATCAATGCTCTGAGGAGAATGGCATGAGCCATGTGTAAAATTCTCGGAAATTCGAGATATCTGAAAATCATGAAATTCTACCATTCTGGTGAATTTGAGAAATGAGTGAACAACCATCTAGTGATTTGGCCGACATAACTTTCATGCACTGACTTCGGATTCTCTGCTTGGTTTTGTTCTCATTTCAAACACTGTCCATACCATAGCTAATGATATGCGATGAAATAATTGCACAAGTTGCCCTGGTTTTGTCAACTCTTCCGTGTTATCAACATGCCAAGAGTACCTGATAACAAGGCTCAGGAAGAAAACTTTACTCTCTGCCCTCATTAAGTCTTCGAATTCAGTTCCCCCTTTCGAAATGTTCATTCCAGTATGGTAATGAATATCAAAGGCTGAAATCAGTTTTTGAATCAGTTCTTTTCAGACTAGTATTCGTTTAAACTTCGAGTGCAGATTACAGTCGAACAAGAAGTATTACCTTTTATACAGTCCACCACTACCTTTGGACACATGTCTGCTGTGACCGCGGTTGATGCTGACAAATCTGGCCCGGAGTTTATTTCGATAAGCCAGGGCTTGAGATCGTATGTTAGTATGAAGTCGGCGCCGAACAATTCGTAACCATCTACCTGGACAATGTTTGGGTGTGAGGCGATAAATGTATGATACCAATGATGTCCATCTATGGTTCTTACCGCCTTCATATCCATTTCGGTAGACGAAGCAACCATGGCCAAAGACAGAATTCGGCTGATGTCAGGGAAGATTTTCCCTGCCCATATCTGTGGGCCATTCATACCGCGAGAGCTCAGATATGTCAAAAACTGCTCTTTTGTCCACATACATTCGTGAGGGATTTTGGAGTCTTTTGGGATATTTTTGAAATACTTTCCTTGAACAGCGTTATTTGTCAAATGAATCTTCTCATCGAAGTTGTTTAATGTGAAGTGGGCAGAGCTGAATCGGAGGTAGCAGTCGTTGTAAATCCATAATGTCAACGGATGCCACGTGATCAGGAACCACTGACGTATGTCGAACTTGGTGTGAAAGCATAGATATGGGCGCTCTGTCAAACAACATAACCCCATGATACTCAAAACTAACGACATGAATACCAGTACCTATGTACTTCTGAACGACGAAATTGCGCATATCCGGAAATCCCTGGTTGTTGAAGCATATCTCAGTCACCTCTTCAACAGTATTGCACACAGCAATCTCGAGTCCGCGGCTCTTATTCCCAGGTTTGATAATCCATATATTGTTTTTTCCTTGACACGGATATTCTTCGGTTTTGTTAACCACATATTGTCTTGCTTTTTCTCACCGTCATATGGACACTGGGGACAAAGTTTGGCGAACTCCTTTAGGAGAGATTGGCAGCATTCAATCTTAATTTCGTGATTCTCCATTTTCTCAACGGCGACACTCCTAATTTGTGCGCTGCAAGATGAAATTGGCAGTTTGGCCCAATCAGCACAGGCTCATATTTTCAGACTCACGTACTGGCGTACCAAATAGCTCCAGTTGAGAAAAGAACTCCAGGAACTGTGTGTTGGGGTCAAAGCAAATTTCTGATGCGGCAATAGAACACCACTCATTTACAGTTGCATTGGAGTATAAGCATACATACTTACCAGTTTTTTGAGCCGTAAATGATAAAGAATATCATCCGGGATCTTCAAAAACTCGCTTATGTGTTTTGCAGCAGTTCGAATTATTTCTTCTGGGAAGTATTGGACTGATCGGCATCTAACAGGATCAAAACAGGGAATTTCGCTGCAATCCCGCGTGAGCCATCGTTCAATGTCTTCAGGGACTGAGGGATGACAAGAATAAAGCTCTTCCGAAGGATGGAAATTACGCAGCGCCTCATCCTGTAGCCTTGCGGAAAGAGGGAACCGCTTCGGTATACAACCGCTTTTAATGAGACACCACGGTGGCGGGTCAACCGTATTCTCCGCGTTCGATGTTTCACAGACGTATTTGAGTATGTTGGCGCAAGCTGTCAGAATGAAGTCTCCTAGGGTTGGATAAGGTTACCGAAATATGTAAGGTTTTTGCTCTGACAAGAGCTCACTGTAAAAGAGATTTGCGTCTTGTTCTCGATTCATGCGATAACTCCGTGGAGAAATGGTTTCCGGGTCAGCCATCGACACAACAGAAATGTTTTTCACAACTTGAACGAGATTGGACTTGATGTTAAAATTAAGGTAGGCGGGCGTAGCAAGGATGTGCTGAGCGTCATTTGTTTTCTTCCTTCCACGGTTCGCCCTCCAAGTGAAACTGACTGAGTGGCCTCGCACAAGCCTGGACTGGAAAGAAACGTTGAGAGATTCAGGTTTTTGAAAACGCGAGATGTACAGGACTCAGCACAATTATGCCACGCAGATCATTTTCCTCCACGGCATGTTTTTTGTATCTTGCATTACATTCTAGATTCTCTACCCAACCGCGATCGAGAAGTTCCTGGCGCACTAATGGAAAAAATCCTTCAACCACGAAAATTTTTTTATGCTGAAAAGTGGAATGTTAAAACGATACATGCTACTTCATTGATGTGTTCACCTTAATAGCTTCAGTTGCAATAGCACGAGCACGTGATAACTGGGATGCCGCGGGATTGTCCTTCGCATTGTGTCTGTCCTGGTCACCTTCCACAAACTGTCGTTTATTTGTACATACGTAGGTCAGCGAACTTCTCTTAGAATTAAAATTGGTGCTATGCTCGTTTGATAAGTGGGAAGAGATTCGCTGAATATTCTCGCATGGATCATCGGGGTCAGTCTCATCATGATCTGAGTCAGATTCGGGGATAAAATTATCGGTCCGTTCGTCCATCCACCTGAGTGCTTCTCTCAGACTACGGTGGGCACGACTATTTTCTGTGGCGCATCAGGGTGTACCAAATGTTGCCACGCTTCCGGTAATCTCACAAGTAATGCATAGCTGATTCATCTCGGGGAGCTGTCAGATTTCTATGCCTATTATCACACCGTTTTAGTCGGTCTTAAGACCAACAGAAAAGTTCTCCAGCCAATCGGCTGGGTCAGAGATCTAATGACGTCAGACGAATCTGATGCTTGTGACGGTTCCAAAGTGGGAATATACTGTGAGTCAGACGAACAGACGAATCTGCATGAAATAGATCTCCAGATTGCATGGTCACTCGTGTTCCTGATATGGTTCCTCACTCTCAAACATATTATTTCTTGGCTTCACCCGTATTTCGTTCTTCGCATCTTTGTCAGCACTTAGGCCCTTACATCAGCTAGTATTTCGGAGAATCACGATGTTTTAGATCTGCTTTCACGCTAGGGAGAGTATGGTTGTTACTGCTCCACTGCGCGCAATTGCATCGCAGCGAAATTCGCCACTGCAAACTGCGCTGCGTGAGACAT
>JAQIWT010001218.1:0-11873 GCA_034696485.1 Isohypsibius dastychi | reverse complement strand
GGATCGTGTATACTGTCAGGGTCGGCTTGAATGGACTCGGCTGGGAGAACCAGTGCAATGGGCGTGGTTGACCGCCCAGTTTTCACTGACTGCTCGGAAACATGCTCAGTTGGAGCATGAATGATGTCATGGAGAGCGTTTGTGACGTGGCATTCGTCTTGTGAATCAAGTCGCAAAAGATCTTCGTGTAACCTTGCCAGTTCTGATTCCAGCTCGGAAATAGCCGATGTGTCGACATCCTTTCCGTCTTCTATATCTCTTTGTACTGTACATGGATCCGATAAGTTTGGTTGTGTGGGTACATCGCTGGACGGGCTGCAAAACTGCCAGTGTGATGGTTTTACAAAGAAACAAGTGGCTCGGAACTCATACCTGCTGAGATGCTCATTTAAACCGTGCTCAGATGATTCCTCAGTTGTCACACGAAAGCTGTCTGCAGGCTCTGATGTTGTGAGATGTTCAACGGAAGAATGGGAATCACCACTCGATTCGCTGAAAGAAAGCCATTTCATCAAAAAAAATGGCTTGAAGTTTCTTTTGAGCCTCACCTGCTGCAATCTGGTGCCGTTTCCAGATGGTTCGACGGGGTCGACTGAAGTGCAGGAAACGGGAGGTCCGTTGGAGCATGTTCGTCGGTTATCGGTAAGGCCACTGGCAAACTCTGCGGTGCGTTTCTGCGACAAGAAAAAACATGCAAATTTTGAAGCGTCAGTGAATACTTTGAGGATTTCTTACTCTATTGGCCGATCATGCTCGCACTCGACCGCGAGTTTTGGAGAAGTGGACAAGCTGAAATTTTCGCTATGCAATCTAAACCAAACTGTTTGAGTTATCCAACGCGATACGGTAAGTTCGGCAAACATACTTTTTGGTCACGTTGCTCAAGGGTGATGCAGCTTCTTTTGGTTCTGTCGTGGATTGAAGCGATGCCATGATTCTATCGATGGATTCGGATAGTGTTAACGGGCCGCTCTCAGCACTGCTACAACAGAAAAGTTCATAATCACAAGGAAGCTGATAGTGCCTGTGCAGTTTTGAAGATCTGTTCTTGATATATTCTTGTAAGGATATTGGGGAATATTTTCGTGAGTGTTGAACCTGGCGGTTACTTTTTTGCGAAGAGCTATGAGTCTTGGGCTGACCAGCAAAAGTCACGTCGTCAGTTAAGTTTGATACTTTTCGCGTTGGTTTGTGACGTTTTTTTTGCTTGTCAGCCCAAAATTTGTCGTTTGAAAAATTCATGACTCATCGCAAAACACAAGATGTTCGTGATCTGCCACTCTGAAAGTAAAAAGCTATGCTTGGTAGTGTGGCTTCGTCAAATCAAAAATCAAAAAATCAAGTCCAAAGAGGGGTGTTAATCATATCGTTTTGCTGACTTTCGTATCTACCCTAGTAGAACGGTTCACTTGACTTCGTGCCAGCGTGACCATGCCTGTTAAAACCTTGGTCCGTTGACCTTGCCATGCAGAAAGTTGTGAGCAGCCATTCTTCAAGAACCATTTTCTGGGCCCTGTGAACTGGGGGGGGGGGGGCAATATTCTGCACAGCTGTTGAAACGTACGTGATAGTGAGTGAGCGTTCTTCTTCAAGCGAATGTTCAGCAGATGCTTCCACACTGCAGTTTAGCTCAGAGTTGGACGTCTCCATCTCCACGGGATGTATTGCACCGCACGTCAGGGGGAGGTTAGGAATAACAGCATCTTCGGAACCGTTATTTTCGACGGTTGCACTTTGGTCCGATGTAGACACGCCAAGTGAGTTTTCGTCTTCCATGGTACTGCAAAATTACTTGTATTCCGTTATTCTACTAGACAAAGCTATCACTGCGCACGTTTTTGGTACATCTGGCGATATTTCCGGCGAATCGTCGACCCGATCAGCTCCTTCACAAAATTCATGCAGAAGGGAAGTGGAAATCGGTTGAGGTGAAGAGGCACTGACAGGACTAGCTAAGGAACTGCATGCGGGGGTGCAAGGGCTAACACACCTTACACAAACACGTTTCATTGAAATTTAACATAGTTCTTAAGGACAGAAACTCACGTTTGAACCACAAGAGAATTATCGGTCTGAGTTTCTGCTTGCTTGAGAGTATTTTCTAGCGACGCCAGTCGATCTGGTGTGCTGGATGAAAAACTGCAATCACAAATATGAAGATATCGAGGCATGATAACGTACTGGCTTGGATCAGGTTCTGGATCCCAAACTGGCGTTGCAGTTTCTGCGGGAGATTGTGCGATGTTGTCATCGTCATCAGAAGTTATGAGTGAACCAGGACACGACATGGGTGTCTGAATGTTGTCGTCCACTTGCTCACGCTCACTACGAACATAAGTTGCAAGCCATACCGATGTTCATATATTCCATTTCTTACCACGAAGTTTCTTGTTGTGATCTTAGCTCTGGTTGGGAAGGCCCAGGCTCTCTGTCACTGTTTATATGCGGCCTAGAAACGATCATGTGAACAAACAATGTCTTACCACAAAATGCAAAACCATACTGATTGTCTGGCGTTTTTATACACTTGCGACGAAAGATTTGTATCAAGCTCTTTCGAACCTGTGTCGGAGGGGTCGGCAACGTTGAACAGTTAGTTGATGCTTTTGGCCTGAAAATGTTCAGTTCGTTCCATATTGATGACTTAGGCTGCACAGCAGTTCCTCACGTGGTTTTTAAAACGAACGTTTTTGGTGCCGGCTCTTTCCTCTCTTGACTTCTGGTCTGCGGCCTGTGTGGCAGGGAAATGACTGTCCTGCTAAAACGGGCCTTGATTTCCTTCCTCCTGTATGCATTGATTAACAGAATCAAATTCGTTTCGCTGATTGGCTCAAATGGAACTCAGCCGAGTGACAACTAAACTAATTTCTCACTGAAAAACCAGAGACTTACGTTTCTTTCAGTGGCATGCATTGTTTCTCATTTGTTCGCGGGTGGCTTCTAGTCAGGGGCCTTTTTGCCAGTGCTGGACTTCTACCGTTTAGATTCGATTCAGAATCTCCACTGCGGAAGAAATCAGAGTGGAAATGAAAACAAACCATTCCAGAATTGATTTAGATCTCGAATGATCGATATTCGGAGATCCCGAATGCATAAAGTTTTGGCTCACCTGGTTTTCAGATCTTCAACGGGGTCAATTCTGCTGACTCTTGGCTGAGTCCTGGTTGCGGGCCTTGGTGGGTATGGGACGTCTGATTCACTCGGCTCCATTTCGAGATCAGATCTGCAATTCCAAGTTATATATTGCTGATCAGCTTTATTGAAACAGAATGTTATGAAATGCTCACGCCGCATTCACTTCGACAATTTCGTTGATGTTTTGTTCCCTTCGGTGATTGCGAGTCTCCGGTCTCTTTGGAGCTGGCGACTGAGTTTTATTCGTATTCGACTCCGACATTTCTCTGTGAAACCGAACAACCGCATTTTCGAAGCACTTGAGTGTCTTCTGTGAATTTGTGTTTGCTCACGTGACATCCGAGACCGATGGTATCCGTGGGATCTGGAGTCGTCGTTGATTTCTGGTTTTTGGTCTTCCCAACAGCGATGGCCTTGCTACAGTTACGGCCGCTTCGGTGTGCCTGCTCCGAAATAAACCGAAAAAAACGTCGGAAATTGCGGTTGAAAAGGTGTTATTGTTTTTACTCACGTCACTTCCAATGCGACGGCGCATAGTTCAGCTGCTTCTTTTCTTTGTTGATTTCTCGTTTGCGGCCTCTTCGGCGTCGACCGCAATTTGCACACAGACATCGCATCGTCTCTGTCAGAACAAGCTGACGTCGTATTGGCTCTGTCAGAAAACAATTGACTCAAAAAAATGGCAAGATGTTCGATAAATAAACAAGAATTGGTAAGAATTGTTTTTATGTTGAACAGTGTTTATTTGGATCGCCTTACTCATCTGCCGATGATCTTGAATCGGCGAACTTTCGTTTCGGCGTTCGTCTCGTTTTTTGGACAGTTTCACTTTCGGCCTCCGACTGAGCATTGCTGTCATAAAAGACCGATCTAATTACATACGGTCGCAATTCATAATGCGTTCGACCCGGTTTTCATACTCGCTCAGTCTCTCTAAACTCTTTGCAGTGCGTGAAGCAGCGCGAACTGCCCTCGGGCTAGCGCGCGATCCACCGGGCGATTCATCACATGAACTGTCAACAAAAGGCAACAAATGCGGTGGCGGCTGAATTGCAGCAACCTTGACCAGGTGCTCTTTATTCGATTTTCGAGATGATCTTTTTTTGCCGGTTTCTTCAGGTGGGTGACAATGTGGTGCGATTTGGATTCCCTGTAATAAATGGTTAGCCGAAGTCTGCTCGGAAAGGGAAAGTGAAAGTGACTTACTAAACCGGATTCCGAGTCGAGCAGAACTTTTCCGTGGCAAGGCCTGGCAAAGTTGTTCTTAAATCTGCATCCGTAAATAATAGTATTTTCCCCGGCGTATTTGATGAATGAATACTGGTATTTTCCGTGGATCGCAATTGGTCGACTTGAGCCAAAGACAACGTCGAAAATAAAGGGAGAACTTTCCGGATTGGTTGTCATGATTAACCTGAGATACAAAATGGAGAGATCGGATAAAAAATACGGGCGCTCACGTCCTTCTAATCGGGAGGACATCTGCGGTTAAAAAACGTGGCAGTCAACATGGTAACATTCTTCTTGTTTTTTTGCGCGACCAGGCGAGTGTTTTTTGAGCGAAGAAGCAAGCAACTTGCCAGAAGGGATTGATTTTCTTTTGGCTGTGCGAGGAAACAATGCTGTTTGTCAGTCTTCTACTTCTCTTTATTCGAGCAAATAATCACTTTTCAACTTTTCGACGTGAGCGCAGTTTGCGAAATCCGTGAGCAAGTGTAACGTGTTCGGCTTGACTCGAACTTGGCCGGTACTCCACTGCTTTCATGACGTGTGCTTGACTCGAGTATCGTAGAACACAATCAACACAGCCTATTTTATTTACCAAGAGCGTAATAAATGCGCATGCGCATTTGCTGGTACACAGCAATTCAACTCTCACACATCGACCGTGAGATCCTGAGTTTGATGAATATGAATATGAATACCGTAATGACCGAATTAGAAGCCCCCCCCCCGTAATAGAAGCCCAGTCCGAAATAGAAGCCCAAATTTACCCTAGTTTTCAAGGGTCCCCCCTTTAAAAAACGCTTTTTTTCGTCACGTGACAGGTTGGAAAAATTGCTCTGAAAGAATTGTAGCCCGGGCTTCTAATTCGGTCATTACGGTAATTCAAATTCTTGGGCAGATGAGGCATGTTAGTATATAATGAAAGAGCTGAAAGAGTTAGTATATCATGAAAGAGCTGGATGCAATAGGCATGACATGAGAATATGCCAGCATTTGTTCCGAAAGTATCCATGAATCTGCCGCATCTCCTTTCACGGATCTCATGCATCTGCGAATGCTCAGCACATTTTTCCCCCTGTGGAGCATATTGAGATCTGACTTACTTGTAGAGAATCAACAACAACACGGTCAAGCCCACAATCACTGGAATCACCGAACCGATGATAACAGAGGATGTTTCTAAAATGCGCCGTTGAAACAAACAAAGACTTTTCGAGCATTAAAAGCAGGTTACTTCTGAGACAAAACTTCTCTTCGTCCAAAAAACCGCAAACTGGGACGTCATCGGGGGGATACGAAAAAACCGTGGTGGTGTTGGAGTTCGGAAACTCCAGTTGATCTTCAATCGCCTCGTAACTTCCACTAACCTGAAAATATTATTTCGAAATTGTGCAATGCCAACCGATTGTGAACTTTCTTGCCTTCATGGACGCGGTGCGCTTATCATATGTATAAACATCAATGTCGAACATTCGCACTCCGTTGGCCTGGATCAGCACACGGCCAGTTTCAAGATCAAAGCTACGGTTCAAAACTCGGTCGTTGATGTACTCCATGCGACAAGGCTGATTCGTTGACAGGGAGTCATTCATGACCTTGGCCCACATTTCGATGAGGTCGAAAGCAGCACGGGTGGCATATAAATCTAGAGGCTATTTGAAACCCTTTGACCACATGATCATGTCTCAGACGAATGAAGCTTACCCGGACTCCGTCGTCAAAAGTAAAATTAAAGGTCTGTTTAGCACGTTGGATGATTTCGTTGTTTAGATCGGGCAACGGCCTCGTAGTTGGGCTGTGTGCAAATACCACCAGGTTGGGAAGAAACTTGAACTCCTGAGCAAAGACAATAAAGATTCGCCAGCTTTTGTCAAACTCGATTGGATGCGGCTGTTACTTTTGTGAATTCAGTTTCTGAAAACCTGTTTGAACTGGGTGCGTCCCACAGGGGCTGCGCGGTCAAGAAAACCTGGACAGGACAAAATGAATACGTATGGTGACACTGTTTGCATCAAATATTGTTACATAATCATTGCCGGCCATGTTCAGTTCCTTTGCAACTTTCTGGAAGAACGAATTGATTTTTATCATTATCTGAATGAAAGAAAGATATCGCTTACTAAGAGTTTGAGAACGTTGGGGATTGTCATGAGAATAACGATCACTAGAATGAACGTTCCCTCACTGCACTGGACTTTACGAGTTAGCATCGCATGCACAGTACCTCGACTTCGTACACGGGCTGTTTGCAATGTGGTGCGATATGAATACAAGTGCTCCTCATTCAAATTAACTTGATTGACGCTAAAATTACTCATAAGACGAGCCTGCTGAACAATGGACCGTCCAACGTTAGCAAAGAATGTTTGCTGTTGGCTAATGTCGTAGAGAACACTGGCATGGTACCAGCGGTAAAGTGCCAAGGTCCGCAGAATAATCGTTGCAAACTGGTCGGTTGAGCCAGCTGTTGCGAAAGCAGTAGGGGATATGTCGCGATTGAATTGAGATGAGGGCACGAAGCCACTAGATTTAGAAAATGTCACAGAACGTCTCATATGACAATAAAGTAATCCCTACCAGGAAAACAGAGGAACGTTCCATTCTGTGAAAGAGGGGTTTCAATGTCGGAGTGTCAATTGACACCTTAAGAGGCCTTAAGGCCTCGAAGAATTTTCTAGCTTTACTCACCTCGTGAGAGATGGATGTTATGCGTTACACCGCTGCATGCTGAAAGACGGGCATGTCTGTCAGTATATCAAAGAATCAGCGGCCGCTTACCATAATAATTCAATAACAACCACTGGGGTTATCTCGTTTTTGAGCTAGTTTTAACGATTTTCCACGTTCTGGATCGAATTTCGACTTTTTATTTGATAATTATTGACTTCGATTTTTATCGTCTCCTAACACCTATTTTTCTGTTATATCAAAGAGGTGAGAAACAGAAAAATGAGAATCACCGGTCATTATCTCTCCGGAAACTCCATCAAGGAAAAATCCGCAATTTCGTAGAGTCTAAGCACGATTTTATGGGGAATCAAAGAGAAAGTTGTCCAACATCTATAAACCGATCGGAGTAACTGGAAATTTACCGAAATTCAAATTCATTACGGCAACCGTTGACACATCTTGCAAATAAGTCGAGGTGTTTAGGTGGGAGAGCAGGTCAATACAGTACACTATCCCTCACCCAAGAATTCACCGAGCAACCAAGCTAAATTTGAACACCGTCTTAACTCTTAAGGTGGCATATTTTGGCTCTTCGGTAAAACTTGGCATGGGTGAAAGCACAATTACATGATCGATTGCCGAATGTTTCGAAATTTTTCGTGAGAATTGCGATCGAGTTTCGAAACAAAAAATGTTGGCATGGCCTAAAGATCTCCATTCATCAAAGAGCACTTTCGAGAGGAAATGGGTCGGTTTTAGTTTTCTTCTTTGGAATTCCTTTGTCTGGCAACAATGGCAACACGACACTCCCAAGTTCGCGTGCAGATCTGAATTATCTTCACCCAGTTATTTTTCTCGGTGGAAGACAATCACATATGTCCTAGATCTTGAGGGTGAAAATTGGGTAGTGGGAAGGGAAGTTGTGTCGCAGGTCATGCGTGACCTCCATTAAAACACTGATTCTCGAAGACTTTTGTGCTCTCACCGTACTGGAGTAAGTACTTACTGGACATCATCAAGGCGACACAGGAATTCTTCTTGACGTTCTTGTAATAATACTCAGATGTAATGATCGGCCCTTCCTCAAGCGCTAACGAACAACTGTTCGCTTCTGGCCGATAGAGTGATGTCCATGTGATATTCATATGTGAACCATATAACCGATTGGCCCTTTCTATTGCTGTCTCGATAGCAGGGCCGACAAAATATAGCCCAGTTACAGATTTAGTGTTGACCAAATAAGTGATAAATTCAACGTTGTACGACACGGCCACTGGTAACACAGCTGTTAAACCACACACTAAGTACAGCAACATTGTTTCAGAACGCTAGTCTTCTAACTCAGTAATGCTCCTTTTATATTACATTCTTCACGATTAATGTTTGGCTCACGGTAAAATAATAATTGGTTTTTCCGGAAAAGCGGATGTTGTTGCGAAAACGAACAGAAAATCGGCCGGTTGTTTCAGACGAGGTCGTCTATGTTACCCTTTGATGGAATTCCTCCGAATTATCTTTATTGCTTCGAGGTTTATCGACCATCACGAATGAACTACGTACATGGCGGATTCGAATCGACACAGAAATCTGAGATGAAATACCGCGCAGTACATTCCCGATGTCAATGGCCTCTTGGACAAATTTGTTCGAAAAATAATTTCCTAAAAAGAAATTTTCTTTATTTTGGAAACAGGAAATCAGAAAAGATTTCTTAGTGTTGCATATCAGATTTTGCACTGTCAAAACAGTCTCTCTGTGACGGTCACTAGTCATTCAGTGGCCTTGCAAGGATGATGATGATGAATGCTCAACTAGCACTTTACTCTGTATACATACCGGTATAGCAATCTGAACTACAGGTACATGCCAACTGAGATACTTCATATATCTTTGAAGTTCACGTCAGTAATTCCCGCTAAATTCTAGGCACTATCACATTCCACTACATTCTTGTCAGGGATGAGTGAAAGATAGATACAGTAGCTGGAATCCGGCAGGTAAAAGCTCACCCAGAGAAATTCTGCTGTTCAGCGAAGTTTCTAATTCTGAAGCCTATGAGTCCACGGTGCTACTACCGACTACTAAACAATTGGTCAGATTTCTACCCGGATTCTTGGATGTTAAAATCCAACCGTTTATTGCAATGTTGATTTCCTGTTGAAATCGACAGCAAAGCAAAGATTCCATATTGCTGGTGTGTGACACACTAATCATGTAAACATGTAACTCAACTAACCGAAATGCTTTGCAAGATGTCTGGAAATTCATCTCGGTGGATCCCAAATTCCTTCGATTCAGAATACAAGTTCACGCACCGAAGCAGAGGGAGTCTAAAGAAGGTGACCATCGACGCTGCTTCGGCTGAGGTCACCAGCAATACTCGAAGTATTTCTAGCCTCAGAGGCTGACTCTACTTATTTGTAACTTGCGTGAGGCTTTGCCAGGCTTCATTCCATGTTAGATCCTTAGTGCATACGACATCTAGGTTTTTGTAAGCTGTCAATGAGATTTTGCACCCAGGCAATGTGCTTACTAGGGTTTGAGAACTAACCACACGCTACAAAACTGACGCGCTGATGGTCGAAACAAAATTTGACTGTGCATTGTAGGGGACAGACATTGTGAAAGGAGACAAATTTATCAAACAACGACGCGTGGTTCCATTCAAATAAAATGGACCGCGGGACAACAAAGGTGTGGGAATTTAATCAAAGTAGATCAGCATTGTTTCGGAAAGCCTCCACCAGCTTGCGGTGTCACTGTCGCTATTCATGAAGCGTGTGCACCTGGAACAACTACGGTATTTTCTCCAAAAAGCATGTATGTAGTAAGAGCATCGCAGTCGTTGTTACCTGAGTATAATAAAAAATGCAGCCATCATGCACACAAGAACGGTAACGGCAGCACCAATGATGATGTTTGATCTTCCTGTATAATGAATAATATTGGAGGAAAAAAATATAACGGCCTGTGCAGGTGCGTACCTTTTCCGAGACAGCGATTTTCTGAATCAACGAATCCGCATATTGGAACGTCGATTGGTGGAGAAGTGAAAACGCTGGTGGTGTTGGAGCTCAAAATTTGAAGCCGATCATCAACTGCATCATAAGTCCCACTCAGCTAGAAACCACAAAACTCGTAAGAACAGTCCAACAGACTTTCTGGTACTTAACCTTCATGGACGGATTGATTCCGTCATATGCGTAAATGTCAACATCGAAAACCCGAACTCCCTTGTCGTCGATGAAAACTTTGCCGGTCTCCAAATTAAAGCTCTGATTAAGGACCTTCCTGGTTATATATTCCGTGCCGCAAGAATCATTATGCGACGAGGAAGATCTCGGCAGTGAATTGTTCAAGATCTTCGTCCATATTTCAATCAGATCAAATGTCGCTCGTGTTGAATGCATGTTCATGGGCTTACAACATAAATGAATGACCACTCTATTTTAAATAATCAGAATAGTTTACCATAGCTCCATCCTCGTACGAAAAGCTGTATTTTTCTTTCGCAAGATCGATTATTTGTTCGTTCAACTCCGGTAGTGGCCGAAGTGTTGGACTGTGAGTCAGGACTATCAGATTCGGTGGCGACTCAAAACACTAAAGAAAACATCATCAGAATTAATTTTCCAACTAAGACCACGCACGTACTTCGGAGAAAGCTGGCTCTGAGAGTTTCTGTAAAGCGGACATATCCGAAACAGGCTGGGGTGTCAGGTACACCTAGATCAGAACATTCTTGTCAACGGGTCCAGATGGCCGGGGACGTTTTACATAATCAGAGCCAGCCATCTTCAGATCGTTTGCTGTCTTCTGTGAATGTTCAATGCACTTTCACATTTACTTGACTTGGGTAACAGAGTACCCACCAAAAACTTGATGATACTTGGAATTCCCGCAAGAATGATGATCACTGTAGAATTCAAACGTCATTTGCGCTCTGTCTGTGCCGTCAGGTTTTAGTACCTCGACTTCGCACTCGAGCTGTTTGCAACGTCATCCAATATGAAGATGTTTGCTCCTCGTGAAAATTCACGTGACTGATACTGAACTTGCTCGAATTTCGTCCTTGCGCTATAATATGTTGACCAATATTCGCATAGAAGGTCTGCTGCTGGCTCGCATCGTACACCACACTGGCGTGGTACCAGCCGTACAGCCCCAGTATCCGCAAAATCAGCGAGGCAAATTGGTCAGTTGAGCCAGCTGTAGCAAATGCTGTTGGTGAAACGTTGCGATTGAACTGCCTCGAGGGGACGAAGCCACTGAAATTGGACAACATGAATTCTACAAAGTCCTGCTGGACGCACCGTGAGAACAACCATACCAAGAAAACAGTGGAACGTTCCATTCTGTGGAAAATGCCGGTGAATTTTGAAATTGGTCACAACGTGAACTGCCATCTTACCTCTCGAAAGACTTATGGAGCGAGTCACTCCGCTGCAAGCTAGAAATGGAAATCTTGATGATGCTTTGTCCTTCTGTAGTTATGTTTAAATTCTCTGTGTTTTGAACACAAGGAAACTAATTAACCGCTTTGGATCTCGTTGTGTGGGTTATGACCTTGCTGAACATGGGATACTTACAGGACATCATGAAAGCAGTGCAAGATCCCGGATCTACTTGGTTGTAATAATATTCTGATATCACTTGAGGTCCTTCGTCCAGTGACAAGTTACAACTGTCCGAAGTTGTTTGATCCTGTCGGTACAAAGACGTCCATGTGACATTTAAATGCGGCCGATAAAGCCGATTGACTCTCTCTACGGCAATCTCCAAAGCTGGCCCGATAAAGCGAAGACCGGTGGGGACATTGGCGTTAGTCAAGTAAGTGATGA
>JAQIWT010001217.1:0-11876 GCA_034696485.1 Isohypsibius dastychi | reverse complement strand
CAGAGCCTTTTCGGCTCTGTGTCCTAAAAAATCAGGCAACCATCCGATTTCAAAATTTCAAAAGGTAAAAGTTACTTTGTCCAAATCAAGGCACTGAGTTTTAAAGAAATCTTCAATTTCACCATAGTTAGCCCGCAGCGATTTTTTTGCCAAAGCGTAGAGCCGAAAAGGCTCTCTCAGTCATCTAAGAGTTAAAGAAGATTTAAAAACTAGGACCAGATACCCTATCACTCAACAATAAACGCTCAAAAAAATCGCGCAAAAAGTGATACTTTTATGAATAATTTAGTTCTTCGCTTCGCTTACGGTTTATTCTGGTCTATATTCACTGTTTCAAAATACCAAAAAATCGCATAATATTTCTGAGCGAACGGACAGTGGCATTGATACAACACAGAGAGTTTGAAAAAACAAACACTCATCCGAAGACTGGCAGCCTGAACTCTTGAATGCTTTCACAAGCTCCAGCGCAAAATGACAACTAGTATTCATAATCTCAGCTCATCATTCGCTTCCGGTTCCGAAAATAATCAACAAAGTCCCACCGCTTCAAATTTCGAGAACCTCAGCCTTTCCGAAAATTATAAGAAAAGAAATAAAAAACCCATCAGAGACGGAATTTCAGGTCAAAATTTTATCAATTCAAGCAAGCAGGAAAATGTAAAAAATGAAAAGAAGGCAAAGCTTATTTTTGAAACCATACAAAGTTCATATAAATCGTAATAAAAAAGTCCACCTTATTCCAAAAAATCAACAACAAATAAAAACAAGCTTCATACTATTCAGCGACGGCTTTGGGAGCTGTCGCGAATTTAACATCATCTACGCTACAGTTCAAAGAAATACGCCGTAAAAACCTGTTTTCCGCTTTGGTTTCCACATAGATCAGTTCCATCGCCATTAATTTGTCACCAATCTGCATCAAAGTGCTGACCGGAACCTTCTCAAACTTTGGGACCTTGTCAGTGGTGTCCTGGAAGGCTTCTTGTGTATGGGCCAAAACGCGATCCAGTCTGGCTTCTTCCACTCCGGTCAGCTCGTATTCCGTCACGATACTTCGGAGAAAACATTTAATGAGCGTCGAAGCGGACCTGAAAAAATAAAATAATTGTGAAAACAATCAACGACGACAGAAAAAAAGGAAAAGAAAGCGCGAAAAAAGAAAAAGAAATCCAAAAAAACAGAAATTTCATCGAAACTGGGCACCTACATCCGCAGCTACAAAATGATTTACGAAACTGAACAGAATTAGATACAAATTATTTTACTTCAAAAACTACATCGAAATGACAGCAAATTTATAACATGAATATTTCGCCATCAACAGATCAGGGTATAACAGAAAACGATATTTAATTTAAAACCACATAAAAAAGTCCATATGGTCAAATCCGAAAATGCTGAAGTACGTAAATTAATAGGAACAAAATTCTTGCATGAAAGTACTGGGAAAATGGGCAAAACATTACTTTTCCGGCATTGGAACTCACTTCATGTAGACAAACTTGGGTGACTGAGCAAGCTCATCGCAAGCATCCAGAATATCCTTGATCACAATTTTCAGTCTTCCATTCTCTCGCACTGGAGAATCTCGATTCAAAGTGATATCCCTGGCTCGATTACAAATATGAAGAACTCGTTGTGCGTATCCAGATAACCCTGCAACCTGAAAAAAAGAAAGCGGGTAGGTCAAAGTCCACTTCCGGAAAATTATCAAACTGAAGAAAAATGTGTGAATTTCGGTTAGAAACCACGAGGTGATTTTAGGAATAATCGTTAAAAAAAACATGATTGCTGCAATAAATGTCAGAAAACAAAGTCGCCCAGATGCGGATATGTATGAACCGAGCGGTGGTGCAGACAAAGACCGACAATACAGTAATATCGACTCAGAAACAAAACGTAGAAAAATGGACAACGCCGATCGACCGTCAATTTCCAGATAAACATTCCTAGCGTTGCAGTAATTAACTATTCTTAACCTGAAATATTAGCATACATCCTCCAGCAAAAACATTCCCTAATTTTTTTTCATTTTTGATACGCCCTCTTCGATACGCGCCATTTTCCTGATTTCTGAGAATGAAATTTCGTCATCTTTCTCAACTGACCCTTTTGGCTGCCAGAAGCATGGCTCCTTCATCCAAGTCGATATCCATAAGACAATATCGAACAAGTTTTCCCAGCTGATTTGATGTGTATGGATGAAATGTCATTCGTTTCGCACCCTGAAAAAACTCAAACGTTGCAGAACGAAGAAACTGTTAAAAGCAATTTCTAATTGTAAGCCAGATAACTTTCGCACCATTCTGCTTTGAGTTCAGGCATTAAACATCCTTTCCGGTAGGTCCATCGTGCTGACAATGGAAATGAGCACAACCTGGGAAGCTGCGAGATGCGGCCAGTCCATCAAATTGTATAGGACTTTCTGGCGTTTCGTATAGAGGCAATCCATCTGGAAACACAGAATATTTGCCAATTTTCGTTCGAGATACCAGTTGAGGGAAAATTAACATGAGATGAAAAATCCGGGTTTTGAGCAAATTCTTTTTAGAAAACAAAGCGGACTCAATAGAACGGAATTTTTCGAAACAGGATCTCTTAACAAACTAAAGCAAAACAAGAGATAATTGATCAGAAAAGCTGGTGAAAACTTGAGAGAAGACAAGTTTCGGAAAATACTGACATCGGTGGCATCAGAGCTGGACCGGAAGTATCTTCCACCAAACGATTTTCCAGAATCGCTATAGCCAACAAGATCGGGTTTTTGATCCCTACAAATTCGATCACAAATCTTATTTTCAGAACTAATTTTACGCCAATTTTACGAAACGGCTCCACAAGCTCCGGATTGACAACTTCTTCCATCCATAACACTCGCATCACATTCTACAAATCCATCCCGAGTCAAATTTGAACCGAGTCCCGTTTTCAATCAGTTATACCTCGAGTAATGCCACAGCGCTGCAAGAAGCATCTCTATGGCTGACTGGCCGTTTTTTCAGAGCTTCGACAACCTGAAACAATTTCAAAAAAAGATTCGCTGGAGAGAAGTAAGGAAATAATTTCTCACATTTGAACAAACATTTCGACAAAGTCTTTTCCTTGCAATTTCGTGTTGTTTGCTTTGAAACCCAGCTCCTGCAGAATACAAGTACGGTACGGAAGAACCAGGCCAGAACATTTCCCTGATTTGATATTCCACTACTCTCACCGATTTGGATCACAATGAACGCTTCGCCCTTCTGCATGGTGCATCGAATTCCTTTGAGTGTGTCCAACCGAAAACAGTGGACGTTCTTGAAGCTACAAGTTCGGAAATTTCAGAAACATCGTACTGACTGACTACTGCCCAATAAACCAACTACAGTATGGTACTGGCCAATAAACCACCGAAACGTGTTTATTGTGCTTTCTTTCGCAGCCCACGGTTGCATTGCAGAGGCTGAAGGTAAGGTGGACCCATTTTGGGCATCCACCCCCCCCCCTCGACATTCTTTGAATCTGGAACGACAATCCAAGAGAGGGCGAAGGTAGGAAAGATGGCGAACGACCAGGGGCCAGTGCCCTCCGTAAAGCACCAAGATTGAAACTGGGCCCTCCCCCCTCGCCATCTTTTACAGCTTCTGCGTTGCGGAATTCAGAATCGTTTTGCTCTTCATTTTGGTTCTGACCAATCTGATATCGTACTCGAACCAGACAACCTTTTCAGAAAAAGATCGGAGTTCGGAATTCTTATTCAATTCGTATCGTATACGGGCAACCTCTTCGTGTGTTGCTGGAATCTGGTCGAATGGAGAAAGTCGTGATGGATGAGGAGCAATTTGAACATCGTGGAACTACGTACATCACGGAATCGTCTCAAAACCTCCTCGTCGTCCATTCACGGTAAGTGTGTGCACTCACCATGTTTGTGAAATAAATTCAGTCTGACGGGATGTTTCAGTATGCCTGTTGCTTTACAAAAATATGTGGGAAAGCAACCCATCCTTGAATTTATTTTTCATTGTGTTATCCTAGGAGTATCGTCGATCTCCCACGAGAAGTCTTGGAAATGATTTTCGAGGAACTTGATTCCGTCAGTCAAAGGAAGATCGAACGGCAAGTTAGGTCCAATAACTTGACTTGTTATCTTGCTGACAAATGTTTTGACCGCAGCGTTTGCAAAGGTTGGATGCATATCATTCGAAGAGCGAGAAGATTTCGAACTCACCTCTACATCGAAACCCCTTCGTACTTCCTTCAGGATGAACAAGGTCACCGGTCCTATTTGGACTGGTTTAAGATTCTTGCTCACCTTGTTACACCGGATTTGGAGGTTTTGCATTTCAAATCACGTGACTCTCCAGTGAACTTCGAGGGTGATCGATGGGATCGAGACTTCAGTGAGTATAGAATCCAGTTGATACTGCTGGTGGTTAGACGGGCTGGTGCAGACCTATCCAAAGTCAACATCGTTTTCACTGGTTACGCCGTCGACTTTGGAGTGGCTTCTAATCGCTGGAGGTTATCTGAAGATTTCGTAGAATCCAGCAAGGTTCGGATTGTTCGCTCGCATGTTACAGCCAAAGACTGGTTTAGATGTTCCACGTTGTATGTCGAAGAATTGTGGCTGGAAACTCCGGACAAACTACCTCGGCAGATAGCGGAGATATTTCTTGCCGAGAATGGACCGCTGACTAAGCTACAATCGGATACACTGTGCATGGTTCAGAACTATTTTACCATCGATGGGGAAACAGATATCGGACGTGTGCACAGCTTTGCTGAACTCATTGCGAATCTTCACGAGTGAAAGCATCGATGATATGGTTTCTTTTAATCCTAATTTGCTATTGTTACAGGGGCATGTATGTGGATGGTTATAATTGGATCGAGGCCTTTACGACGGTCGCCAATGGAGGGCATCTATCCAAACACACGGCTGATTTATTGGAATCATGTAGAGCTTTCTAGCAATCTTCGTTGAATGTGTTGCTTTCACTTTTTTGAGGTTGAAACAGCGTAAGTAAAATGTTAGAACAATTCGGCTTCAAGATACTCTTGCTTTTCCATAGTAGAAATTACATTACCTTTACTGTATTTTTCGGAGGAGCAAAAACTCAGAGCCGGTATCTCGTTTTCGTACTCATGGATTCCCATTCTGTTTTTGACGTAGGCGTGAAGTTTACCTGGGTATGTATAGCATAGAGGAAAATTTGATGAAACAGTGAACGACATGATTTATTTCTTTGGCGAAATTCATTGATGGCATCCACGGCAAACGGTTTCCAAATGAGCTATGATTCTAGTTCGATATCCGGCGGAAAGTATACATTCCGGAAAATGTACCGGTTTTCCGTGATTATGAATTCAGGTCTCGAGGATACTGTTCAGTTGTGGTACAGGTGTGGTACTGTATTCATGAGGTTTTATAACTTGAATCAAGACCATGAACGTTCAGATGCGAAGCAGATCTTTTTTGCCTCACAGGAAACTGTTCACCTTGAAGGCGCAATTCGAGAACTATGGTTCTCGACATCGCGGTGAAGTACACCTCGAAGAATGCACCAAACCAATTGATAGGAAGAGGCGGTCTAATGGAGAAAACTACCAAAGGACATTCTTTGAGGTGATCTTCTTAGCAGAAAGAACAGCAGTCTATACTGATCTACATATATTAAAAACGTCATACAAGAGAGGTTGCAAGGTCGAGCATACGACCACATGGAGGTAAGGAGAGTTTGGAAAGAACAATTTTCAGTTTGCAAAATTATCAAAAATGAATTCGGTGTGCAAGCTTGGTGCGTTCATAATTTGGTTCCTTTACCTAAGTCAGCTTGAAAAGGGTTTCGACATTCACCCTTATCGAGCCCCCTTCTAGAACGGCAGCGGAAAATGCCAACGATTCCGGATGTGAACCTCCGTCGGACGAGCATATTGTTTAGTAGACTGGTGGTGTTAAAAGACGTTTGCCGTGGCCTCTGATTCAGACCAAATATGGCAACAGCTTTCAATGCGTTCATGTCCTTCATAATATTCGTCAATCTCGTCAGCGCCGTCACCTCGGGCATCGTTTCACGTGCCACACGCCGCTCGAAATCTAAGAGTTCAACATGTGAACAACGTGTCTTCTGGGACGAGCTTCGTTTCACCAAGGATGGATTTGAGCCGCTGTATTTCGCTGTGGCTGGAACACTTTCAAGCGCTGCCTGCTTATGAAAAGTTGAAGTAAGATCAACGTAAGTCTGACAACTGGCACTAACAACTGAGTGATCAGTACTGTCGACCTTTCTATTCAGATCGAAGGTAAATTCCATATTTCATGGAGATGACCTGAGCTGCCTCGTGAGAGCCCTATATAAACCACGCGGTAACGTCAGGGGGACTGTGGAGGTTGAACGTTTGAAATAGTTTTGCACTGCAAGTTGATGAGACACAGCAGTCAAACTAGAACAGTCGATCACCGGTACGCAATGCTTAATAAAACAATACATCCATTTTGGTACCGAACTGCTTCACAGAAACTGGAAATTCTATTCACTGTTGTGCGGTGAAGATTTATTGCTGCGAAGCATTTGCGTGGTCATTCACTGTTTGTAACTATTCCAAATATGAGTCAAAAGATACGCCAAAATCAATGGTTATGATGGTTTTTCCGAAATACATCGGTGCTGCATTACCCAAACCCAGTGAAGGTGGTATCGAATACGTGGGTGTCATCAGCATACCTGCGGAGCATCTGCCTTATACACTGCTCAAAACATGGCGTGCCGCTGCCCTTACTGAAATGCTGCGCGTTATAGTTGGAACCAAAGACAGCCATGATATCATCACCGAAACGAAAATCGTTGACATCACACAGCTGCGAAAATGGGTGGTTATGGAGGTAAAGGTCGAGGTCATCAGAACCTTCCTTGACTGAATTACGTCTGTGTGGCAGAAACGAGCACGAAGTAACAAACCGCCTGGAAACAGGAACGTTGTTTGGGGTTTTTGCAGAGCATGCTGGATTTGGTTGATACTAACGTCATGGCAGACAACACCGGATAGCTCCTCATCATATTGTCTTCTTGGTTTTTGCGATAGTGCTGTGTTTTCAGAATGAAGTATGCATTCACTTTTTTCGGAAACTCAGATGGAAGATTCCCCATGGTCGAATGCAAGAGGATTGATGTGACCAACTAAGTATTTCTTCTTTCCATATCCGCACCCATACCCATTGTGTTTCCTAAAGTTTGATGCATAATGTTCTTCGCTTTGACCATCAATGAAAACCGAATCGTGGTAAGAGAGTGCAAAAGGCAGGAAAGATGGCAGAAGGTTTTTAAATTTCCATCTCCGCTGGAATTTAATTAGCAGCACTGCCATATCAACTTCCACGTACTATAATGGTACGAGCTGTTTGGGATTTGGATTGTTACCCGAATTTTAGCGAGGACGTGTTTTGGGAATTCAATCAAATAGCAGCTTCGCTGGCTCAACGAACTGCCAGGGGAACCGCCTTCGGTTAGGCACGAGTGTGTTCCGAGATGGACTCCACAAGCTGGACCCCCCCCCTTCACTAGCATCTGCGTTTCGGAATGCGGAATTGTTTTGCTCTTCGCCTTGGTTCATAAGAATCCGATTTCGTATTCGTACCAGACAACAGCTAGGAAAATATGCCGGGAAAAAAACGAAATTTTCCCTAGAAACAGTGTTTCACACTATTTCTCATGTCCACCCAGTTATCCTGAGACAAATGTGGGACGACAAAATCCAACAGATTGAATTTGAGATTATGGGTACGTACGCACGTAATTTCGTGTTCGTACGTTATTTTGGGTACGCACGTAAATTTGGGAGCGTACGTCACTTTGAGTACGTACGCCATTTTGGGTACGTACGCACGTAATTTCGTGTTCGTACGTTGATTTGTGTACGCACGTAGTTTTGGGTATGTACGTCATTTTGGGTGCGTACGCACGTCATATCGAATTCGTACGTAATTCTGGGTACGCACGAAAATTTGGGCACGTACCTCATTTTGGGAACGTACGCACGTAATTTTGGATACGTACGTTATTTTGGGTACGTACGTCATTTTGGGGACGTACGCACGTAATTTCGTGTACGTACGTAATTTTGAGTACGTACATCATTTTGGGTACGTACGCACGTAATTTTGGATACGCACGTAAATTTGATACGTACGTTATTTTGGGTACGTACGTCATTTTGGGTACGTACGCACGTAATTTTGGGTACGTACGCACGTAATTTCGTGTACGTACGTAACTTTGAGTACGTACGTCATTTTGGGTACGTACGCACGTGATATCGTGTTCGTACGTAATTTTGTGTACGTACGTACGTGACGTAGCGTATTGTACGTGACGTATCGTACTTGACGTAGCGTAACGTACGTGACGTATCTTACGTGACGTAGCGTATCGTGTTACGCAAGACCACAGTGGAAACTGGATTCGTTTTGTCCAGTTGCACGAATTTGCAACAGTGGGGGTGGAGCTACAGGGAAAGAACAAAGGAAAGTGGGTGTGGCTGGCCAATCAGCGCAAACTGGAAAGTGGGAAATGGTCTGAACGAATAGAGGGACCGCTCGAGTGGGAGGGACCCATAGTCCACCCCCTTGGGGGGGGGGGGTGGACAAAAAGATCACAACTGGGAATTCCCATGCACTCCATATACGGATATCATCTGCGAGTAGCTTTTGAGCGGTAGTTCATGTTTTGCTGGAACCTGGTCGAATGGAGAATGTCGGAATGGATGAGGAGCAATGTGTAGATCACGGAACTACGTACACCATGGGACGTTCTCGGAACCTCCTCGCCGTTCATGTATCGTAAGTATTTGCAGTTTGTACTAACCATGTTTCTGGACTCGAATTCGTCTGATGGATTGTTACAGTGCACCTCTTGCATTTTAAATATACAAACCGAACGCGCCCCTTCGGGCCGCGAGTAGCCACGACTCAACTTCGAAGTTTCTAGGTTTTACACTTCTTGAATGTGAAAATTTGGTTTCTAAAAATTATTGATTATCGTTCACAACAAAACATTCAAAACCTCAGGTTGATCTTTCATAAGAACAAAAATTCAATTTTAAATTTTGAACAATGGCGAGACTTGATGTGATACATAGTCGGCACAATGATCAAGATTCTTTATGAACACTTTCATCCATATTCACCCACTGTGTTGCCATCATTCTATTTCATAATTTTTTCCACATATATTCGTATTTACGTCAAATTGACAAAATAAACACTTTTCTGAATGTGGTATCCCGCGATAATTTCGTACGGATTCTCACATGTACAAGAATCAAAATGTTCCAGGTTTCTGCTGCCCGTGAGACAGGATTTCATAAATGAAATATTTTGTGAAAATTCGCACTAAGTTTATGAATATATTCATCCTATTAACTTCTTGTCAGATTGTGACAATCAGCTAAGTCTACAGGATTTTTGCCGAAGAGCTGGTATCGCAAAGTAAGCTCATGATCCCTGAGAGGTGCAGCTCGCTCAGTCCTGTCAAGTTTTCAGATGAGCTCATACCCGCACACCTAGCACGACCTAGTCTTGCTTCATTGAAAATTTGGTTTTGTCTGCTCTAAAAGTTCGGGAAAGGCATAACTTTATTCCTGTTCTCCAGAATTTCTTTCTCCTGAGCCTGGCCATCATTTTACTCTGCACAACTCTTGTGGGTTAGATGAAGTTTGAAGGTCAAGAAAGGTGTTGCAAAATGATATGTTTCAAATTTATATTTGGTTATAAAATAACTGACAGTGAGTGAAGGGGGGAATTCGAATTCGAACTCCATCTGTGCACGGATTAGTACATTCGATCACCATGGCACCAATGGGTAGGATAAGGTCAGGGGTTCAATTCACTGCCCTTAAATCCGAATTTCTACTTGATTGATCACCTCGCCATTTTCCATAAAAATTTGAGACCCGTTATACGGTGACGGGTATTTGCGAAACTTACTACTGACCCAATCAACGGTCTAGTAGCAATAACGAATGAGAAGATCTCTGTTGAATAAAATGATGATGTATTAACATGGCAACCCTTGCTTGAACTCTTTCTCCATTTTGTTGTCCAGGTGCATCTGCGATCTCCCACGAGAAGTGATGGGAATGATTTTCGAAGAACTCGATTCCTTCAGCCGCAGAAAGATAGAACGGTAATTCAGCTGGAAAACCTTAACTTGTTATCCTACTGACAAATGTGTTTTTGAAGTGTCTGCAAAGGTTGGATGCGAATCATTCGAGGAGAGAGAAGGTTTCGGACTCACCTTCAGATCGAGATTCTTTCGTACTTTGTTGAGGATGAGCCGGGTTATTGCAAGCTATCCTGTAGGGAATGGTATGCGAGATTTGGCCGCTTGGTCAATCCGGATCTGGAGGTTTTGCATTTCAAATCACGTGACTCTCCAGTGAACTTCAAGAATGATCGATTGGATGGGAACGTGAATGGGTATAGGATCCAGTCTATACAGATGGCGTTGAGAAAGACTGGTGCGGAACTATCTAAAGTCAAAATCGTCTACACCGGTTGCACCATTGAATGTGGCGTAGGTCTTTACCAAAGGATGTTTTATGAACATATTGCAGACTCGAGAAAGATTCGGATTATTCGCTCGAACGTTATAGCCATCGAGTGGTTTGGAAGTCCCACGCTGTATTTCGAGGAACTGTGGCTGAAAACACCGGACAAACTACCTGGACAGATAGCGGAGATGTTTCTTGCCGAGAACGGACCGCTGACTGAGGTGCAATCGAATGTATTGCGCGATCTTAAGACACTTCTTACCATCGATGCGGAAATAGATGTTCGACGTATCACCACACTGGCGGAATATACCTCCCGTCATCAAAGGTAAAAATGTTTGGGATGGTTGCTTTCGATTCTAGTTCAATGTTGCTCCAGGGGTCCCTACGCTGATGATTACAATTGGTTCGGGACTTTGACGACGGTTGCCAATGGAGGACATGTTTCAAAACATACGACGGATTTATTTGGAAGCTTGCTGCCTGAGTTCAAGCGCTATCTTGGTCTTCCGTGACTGGTTAAAGATTGAGGCAGCTGAAGAAAAACAATGGTTGCTTCTGCTTTTGGGTGGTATAACTCACATGACCCTTATTGTATTTCGAAACAAAAAACCCTCAGGACCGGTATTTCATGTTCATTAATTCGAACTGTATTATTTGGCATGCGAACCGATGAATATTAACCGGTGTTCATTACCAAGACGTAATTCATTACCTGGTATCCATTATTTTTGGTAATCTGAGCAATTTTTGGTGATGGGATTCATGATGAATCGTTTTCGGCTGACGACTGAAGCTGGGGGTATCCGGTGGAAGGTATAAATTTTGGTAACTGAACAAATTCTCTACAGCTACCTCAGTTCTCAAAGATATTGCAAAGGTTATAAACTTGGGTTCGCGAAGCTTTTGTCTGTACTTCGGGCTTTATTTATGATTCGTTGACAGTTGTGATCCGAAACAGCTCATTTTCCTTGACGGCGCAGTTCGAGTATTATTACTGGACATCGCGCTGGTTCCGTTGTGAACCACACTCCGAAGAATGCATCTAACAATTCACAGGAAAACGCGGTTCAACTGAAAAAACTGCCAAAGCACATTCTTTGGAGTGTTTCCTCAGACGGCAAGATTCACAGGAAAGAAGATTTGATATACTTAGAAGGTTCGCGAAATGATGTACAGAAAATCTGCAATGTCGTGCAGAGTGAAAGCTGATTCCAGGGCGAATTCAAACAACCGATGTTGCCTGGACGAATTGGCTGACAGATTCACTTACTCCTAAGACCAGTCACTTTTAAAACAAAAGTCTCCATATTGCCCAAAATAAACACCTCCCCCTTTTCAGA
>JAQIWT010001216.1:0-11883 GCA_034696485.1 Isohypsibius dastychi | reverse complement strand
ACCGTGACAAAATACACAAACTCATCGTCGCAGCAGATAATTTGGTTGATATCAGCTTCTGTGGAAAAAACAAAGAAACTGCAGTGGAAAGTCATCGGCGATTGAAAAATATCTCGTTGATTACTGGTTTGGGGACTATTGCCCTGCACTTGTCTCCACATATCTACATTTTCAATGATGAGCTCGTGCACATTAGCGAAATGAAAGATGGATTCATGAATTTGACTCCCGAGGCTCTCTATCAAGTCGTCTTGTTTGTGCGAATCTTTCAGACTATCGGATTTATCCTGTCCCAGCAAGTATTTCTGTTGGCGGTCATAACAGCTATGGTTATTCGAAAATGCATTGGTATGCGAATGGAACTGGTTCCTGTTGGCCTTCTGCATACCAAAAGTATTTGCCTGGTGTATTCCCAGCTATCGATGATGCACAAATATCACTTCGAACTTGTGAAACTGATGAAATTATTCAACCAAGCATTCGGACTTATTTTACTACTCACGCTATGGCTCAATTTGGTTGTGTTCATGGGTGATGCGATCAACTACGTTGCTTACTCCCTTATTATGCCGAAAATGTACGGGACATTTCAGGTGCTTCGCACGGCGCTCTTTGCCGCTTATTCAACGATCTTCTTCCTGCCGCTGTTTCAAGCACATGAAGCCGCTGAACTTTGGGCAACAAGCATGCATCGCGTTGTTTCGCAGAATTGTAACCTGATGACACAGAGAAAGGTCAAACTGAAACGCACGCGAAATAAATCGGTATCTTGCTGATCTGTTTAAAATTCGTTACAGATTGCAAATGTGAAGAGAGAAATAGACCTTTTCCATGTTGTGAGACGGCATCATCGGTTTGTATTCGCCGGAGTTGGATTGATGGAATTCAGCAGGAAAGCTATTTGGCAGGTGCAGTTATTGTTAAGCGCAAACGTACTTATCTTTTAAGTGTTGATTTTCTCCTAGATATTTGCTGTGGCATGCTCATTAGTGGTTGTCGGGTATGAGTTAATTAACAGGAGGGATGCCCCAAGTGTATGCTGCGGCGCAGTGCAAACATGATTCAGCTCTTACATGCGTGCCTCCTATGGGGATATGGGACTTGTTAGTTCTTCAATAACTGATACCTTGTGGTATGCCAGCTGGAGCGTAGGCCGGAGATATTTTTGACATCTTCAACTACAGAAAAAATATGGTCCTGTACAAGAACAACCAGTTTTGGAATAAACAATGTCATACAGCTGCTCCGGTAAAAAACAGTGTGAGCCGATTTCACGCTATCCCGTGACCTCTGATCCCCACCACAGAGTTCTAACGTATAACTGGAAGTTACCAATATTTTCATTTTGCTGTTTGCTCGATTCAAGCTTGATGAAATCCTGGCCGGGCAAAGAGCCATTGATGATCTTACAAGACACGAACCAATCACTTCGGCTTCATATACGTAATGTATAGTGGACATGAAAATCTGGCTCGCCCACAAAAAAAGAGACAAACTTACGTTACTAACGTGCAAGCGAAACTTGACGCTAGCCAAATACGTTCAGCTGGGTGATGGCGATCGAGCATTGATCACGTAATGGCGAACCTGGGTCAAAATCTCACTTTGTTGTTACACTGATCCGAGAGATTGATGTGCATTTACTTTGCACAGACTATGAATCGCGTATCTCAAAACTAAGTGATCATAAACCAATTATATGAGCGTTTCCAGCACTCGCAAACATCAGCACCAGTGCTGGAAAAACAATACCAGGGAAATTGTTCATGCGCGAAACCATATCGCCGACGTGAGTTCGTATCACATTTTGTGGACTCTCTCCTCCCGATCAATCGGTGGTATAGAGTTTTGATTAAGTCAATCAAGACTGCGGGCCCCGAAGGGGACAGGAGCGGTTGCGGTCTTAATTTACTGAATCGAAACAGCTTACCACCGATTTATCGGGAGGATAGAGTAATCAATGACAAGTAGGCAATACTTACGGCAAACACAAGAACATTACCGGTCCTTTCGTGGTTTATAATTAGGATTAATGCTGTCAGTTGCAAACACAATCATTCGGCAAAACGATAATGACTTCCATACTATCTGCCATTGCTTTCTTAGTGTCCGAAGAAGTTCGGGGGTGAACTGTATACTGTGTATATTGGTCCGAAGCTGACCTTTGCTCTGTGTGGAAAAGATGCCGTTAAAACGGCAATGAACAATGCAGCTTTTGATGATCGACCAGCCTCTGCCCATTGGCGGGTGATGAACGATTATGGTAAAACGATACCTTTTGAAAATAATCGCGCAGAAAATATTGCCATAAGACTAGTTAAGAGTTTCAGAGACGAATGGTTCGATCGGCACAATTTTAAAACTGACGGTCGTTGACCGACTGTTCCGAACTTAGTTTCAATTCTGCAACGCTGCGTTGAAAACCCACGGCGCAACTACCGGACGACTCGAGCTAAGCGACAGCCTCATGAAGATGTCCGCGGATCTCGTCGATGATTTCCATGCAACTAGAGGTCAACCATTTATTTCTTGCTCGTTATTCGACAAAGCGGTTGTGGCTACAATTTGCAACTAGCACTCGTACTACTGTACAGCTCAGGTGTTAACCGTGTTCCGATGTTCCATGAGGTGCCCAGCATGTAAAAGATTGTGTTGAATGTTGCTCTTGCTGTTTGACAGTGTTCCACCGGGTGCCCCGAATGTGTTCTACTGTGAGTGACGTTCCCGCTTATGGCTGTGCTCCACTGCTCCATCAGGCGCCTGTATTGCGGAAAGGTCGTCACTTATGGTCAAACTGTTGACCCTGTTCCAATGTACTTGTAACCTTACCACTCCCGTCCTCGCTGTTGACTGTGTTCCGGCATTCCGGTAGACCCGATTCATGTCTGAGAGGTCTGCCACTCCTGTTCCGGCAGGTGGTCATGATCCAGTGTTCCATTAGGGGCCAAGTTTGTATGAGATTGGGTGACCTGTGTGTTTCAGCTTGATATGATGGACTTAGTCGCTGCTAACTGTCTTTTCAATGTTAAACAGTGTTCTCTGTATGCGTGAGAGCATAGTCACTCGTGTTCTTGCTGTTTACTATGCTCTCGTGTTACATTATATCTGCTGTATTTGTTGTGTTACATTGACTTGACATCTCGCCGTTGATTGTGATCCATAAGGTGTTCCGTTTTTGTGAGATTGGTTTGGGGAGTGTGATAATTACTGACAGCGTGTAACAAGTGTTTACAGCGTTCGATAATCTACTGCATTTGCCGAGCTTCTTCATTCGGGGGTTTTTTAGTGAGTCAACGCTGTTGGAAGAGGTTAAGGTCTCGATTCCATGTTGACGTGTTCTGAATTTTTCACAAAATACCACTGGAAATGGTTTTATCCTTATCAGCACCATGTCCCGCCCTTGATGGCTACCTCGGGGTGATATTCCTCTTGCACCCTTTTCGCCGGGCAGTTATCCACAACGTGTAACTCGGCAAAAGGAGAATGATCGATTCTTAAGTCGTGTGCTTCCATGACTTCGCTCAACACGGCTGTGAAAATGTACGCTTTCATCTCGCTGATTATTGTCACCTGATTTGAACATCCTTGTTTCCATTCAGTGAAAAGATTAATATCCCATGCAATTGGTCTCCGCTCGGTGTGCCTGATTTTTGGACGCTTCGAATAATGTCATATTTCGCAGATTTCTAAACAATAACAAAAAAGCTTTTACGAATCATAATTATTGTTCATACATGCTTCATATTTTCCAAGGATGAATCGGGTACATGTACATCAAAACGCTGTAGGAGTCGTAAGGGTTAATTTTGCAAGTTTGAGCCATTTCAAAGTGACCATATCGACAAACACTGATATTTTCTACTTTCCATGTGAGCCAAACTGACCCTCCTAGTCAGGTGGAAAACCACCTTGTGCATACCTCCAAACTCAAAGGCCATTGAATTATATAGATAGCGGATCAGCATACAATTCACTGTATATCACTCATTTAAATTCTGAGTAGAGTCAGCAGACCTGTTATGACATCAACACTTTTGAAAGAGTGTTTGGTAGAATGATCAATCGCGACGTGATTCAGCGACCAAGTATGCCTGACATTTTATCTTACAGCACACTGGTCTATTAGTTAGTTTGACCTATTGGTAAGTCTATTGAATGAAACTCTCTGTTCACAACACATGTACCGAGAAAAAGTGATAACGAACATCACCCCATTGTTTCGCTATCTTGAGCAGCCGTGACCCTCCTTAACTCGGATAGATAAAATGAATATTTATATGGCTCCAGACAGCTCGCTTTTTGACTATTCTCTTCGTAATGACAGCCGAGTGAGTTTTTCTGCTGTTAGATGTTGCTGAACGGAATCATTGACTACTCCCATTACTATTCCGTAACTTCATTGAATAAGTGACCTTTCAAACCAATTTTTGTTTTTATCGGATCACCATCCTCAGAGACTACAGTAAAGAATCTGGAACTTCACCCAGGAAACCAGGCTGACTAAAATACTCAGATCCTGCTACTAAGAAGGTAACGCTCTAACATAACTTCTGTTTCCTTTGACAATGCTGAGTCACTCGTGGCCCCGTATTCACTCAGATCATCGATGGATGGTGAACAGCTCAAAAATCCACCAATTGCTTTAAATTAAAGTAATCGCTCTCGTGGGTTTGCATGCACGATGATGTTTTAAGATTTCCAATGCCCCGTTTCCCCGGTTTAGTCAGTCGACGCAGTTTTGCTAAGTGATAATATACTGTAGCATACCGAGGTCGTCCTTCAGAGCTATCTATTCCAGTAAACCTGACGAAAGGACGAAATAGAATGCTGTGTTTACTATGTGCCTACAGATCTCGTTACGTCAGTGTGAAACAACTCGAGTCCTGACTTGACCCGATTTTTGGGTGAAACATCGATATCTATTGGCAAAATTCTTCAATATTGCCGAAACTAACAAACGAACATTCCACGAAACCCGTGGTCCACCAGTATGAATATTTGCGCCGTGAATCTCCATAAACAATCAACCACATGAGAAGAGGCCCAATCAAGCATGTTTCAGAGCAATGGAGTTTGAAAATTTCGTAGATTTAGGTCTCCAGAAAAGAAGGTGATCCACGGAAAACTAACATAGAACAAAATGTGGCTAGCCTAATACAGTTTTACAGCTTAATACGTCCTTGGCAATACAGGATTGGTGATTTTCGTATTTTACATCATCTTGGTCTTGCAGGAACTAGTTAAGCATGTCAAATACGGAGAGTTCTTCAGATCGATACAATTATGATGATCTGAATGACATTTGGATCAGACTTCATGAACAAGAAATGAATACGGAAACTTCAGGGAGCGATACCCAACTGGATGCTGTAGTTAGCTCTGAGGACCGCAATTCCCCGACTGCTCTTGAGCGATTCGATTCTGAAGAGAGTGACCACAGTTGGCTAGAAAGACCGGGGAGCTCTGCTTCTTTTACGGCTGCTGAATTATTGACCAGACTTCACCAAGAAGAAATGAATACGGAAACTTCGGGGGGCGATACCCAACTGGATGCTGTAGTTAGTTCTGAGGTCCACAATTTCCCGACTGCTCTTGAGCGATCAGATTCTGAAGAGAGTGACCCCAGTGGGCCAGCCAGATCGGGGAGTTCTGCTCCGTTTACGGCTGTTGAGCCATCACCTTTGGAACAGGCCGTCGACAGAGAGCTGCGAGAAGAGCGATTTTGTACACGAAGAGCTAGAAGGACTCAGAAAAATGAGTTGATCTTTGATCTTGCCCAAGCAGGAAATTTGCATCTGCTGATGCCCGAGCTGGAAGATGAGACACAGTTGGAGGGAACCAGTGATATCACGAAGCTGTCAGATGACCAAATTCGCGATAAACCAGATTTGTCACTGCATCTCGATTCCTGTCGTGGGGTAACTCCTCTGTGGGTGGCATGTTTTAATGGTCGGATTGACGTAGTAAAATTCCTCGTTTCGCTCGGAGCAAATGTTGAGGCAGTCAGCATCTCTGGGCACTCGGTTATCTGGGCAGCGCTCGTGATTAAACACGAAGAACTCATCGATTATCTTCTCCCCAAATGGCTATCTGCAACGATTTTAACACTTTCCAATCTTCCGCCCCTCACTGAACAATGGGAACAAGTACTTGGCCGTTTTCAGTGCCTCACTGGTCTCGAGTACGGGGAAATGTCAAACACACTTCCAGATGTCGTTTTTCCCGAACTCGTCCGAGCGGAGTGCGTTATGAGATTCGACAAACCACAAACCATCTCCCACAAGACCCGGCTGAGATCAATGAGGTTTACTGAGCTCGTTACTCTTTACATACGAACCTTGTTTTCTTACTGGAAATCTGTGGAGGACTTCGATTGTTTCAACGGGTCACTGCAATGGATAGCGGAGAGTAAAATTCTAAATTCAACTGAGTGGAGCGTTCTGAATATTGCAGTTGAGAGATGTGATGATGGCACGAGCTTCGTACCCGCCTTCCTCAAACATCTCGTTGAGCTCGGCTGCTATCCAATGCAGAAAAATCAAGATGGGAATAGCATTCTGGACACTGCTCTGTCAGCGGGCTCGGAGGTATGTTCGGAGATTGTCAACTGCTGTCTCGATTTATGTTCGCTTCAACCAGCCATCAACGGTACGCTTCTTGCTTGTCTGGATAGGTTTAGTCAAGTTGATCGTGAAACCTATGAACGCCTGAGTAACATACTGCTGCAGGAAGAAGAATCGATTGAAGCAATGATGAAAACGCCGCGTGGTCTGAACACCCTTACTCAGATTGCAGATCTTCATCCTGACCACACTGTTCAAGGAATCATCATGTCCGTTGCGTTGAAAAATGGATTGGTTTGTGAAGCGATTAAACTATCCATATCAACCAAAGACTTTTTGCGTCACTCGGAAATATTGAGGACTGCTTTGGGCCGGAAAGATTTCGCTGAATGGAGAAAGGTCTATGAATATTTAAAGCTTGCTGCCGAAGCATTTCCGAAAACAATCGTGGAAGAGGAAGTGACAGTTGCAATGATCAAAGCGGGGCTTGAGGAAGAGTTTCTGCAGCTGAAGATGAATGCCGCCTCATCAAACTCAAATGATAACTGCGCTGTTTGCTTCGAGAATGAGCGAGAAACTGTGTTCATCCCGTGTGGGCATAGGATGACATGTAACGACTGTGCTGCCTTGGTGGAAGACTGCCCCAGTTGTCGAGCTAAGATCGTTGGTCGCCAAAGATGTTTCTTATAAGCAGTTCCACCATTTACGACGAAAGTTTTTTGTTTGTTACTCTAAATAAAGTCTCTGTTCCGCAAACATGTTTGATATACGTCTCCGCCAAAAAGAACAGCCAACTTCTCTCCATCCATCAGTGATTTATTAATCAGATGTTGTGGTTAACCTTATTACCTCAGATAAAACCCCCGGCTGAGGTTAATAATTTATGTATTACACCACTTTTGGTTATGGCTCCGCAGGGAATATTAAAAAAAAAGATGCCGTTCAACCCAGACTACCCTCTTCTGTCGCGCATACTACAGCACAGCCAGTTTCAAGAGACAGACCGTGCAATGGTGGCCCTTCAGCGTGAAGTCACAATACAAGGAAAGTTAAGGGGACTTCTCCGACCACACACGTGTTATACCGAAACTACAACTCTACCGAACCTTACAATACATCTCGTTCCACCCTCCACTACCAGTGACTGACTTTAGACGGTGTACGTCTCGCGAACACAAGTGCCCCCAATACTCGCTAGAACAAGAGCCTCGATGGTAGTCACCGCGTGACTCCACAACACCTGCTAGATCTTAAATCTTTGGAATAAGCATATTAAGGCTGTGGCTGGCAGGTATGGATTCAGAAACCAACATTTCACGATTTTTCGTTTGTTATGTAGACAGTTCAATGGCTAACAAACTTGGCCATGTAAACGAAAGATAGAAAAACGCAACTTTGAAAAAACATGTTACAGCCTGACACGATGTCAGGCTGAAGAGAAAAAGAGGCAGGAAATTTTTGGTCAGTTCAGTTGACCATGGAATGCAATGTTTGATGAGGAGCAAATGTATCAGTTTAGACAGACTTGAATGGAGTGACCGGAGCTGACAGTGGACAGAAAACAATTGATCTAGATATGATCAAGAAATTTTATGATCACCAATTTGGTCAGCCATTTGTCCAAACTCGCTGAACTGGTCTGCAGGGCAGACCACTTATCAAGCGATTTCGGACCGCTCTCCTGAACAACGGAAATATTCTTGGCCTTATTGAATTATGCCCGTTGCCGTTCATGATTGGTCGGTCTAATGCAGCTAATTCTGTCCGCAAACTAACGATCTTTACAAAAAGCACTTCTGTTCTGCTCAAAATCGACTCCTTCCTGAGTAAAACCGGAAAAACAGCAATTATGAATATCGAAGTATAATAACCCTGAAAACTGTTGTCCCAAAAATACGAAATCTATCTTTTGTAAATAAGTGATTATTTCGTCGAGATTTCAATGGTTTTCAAATTTAACTAAAACCGCAGTCGTTTTTTATTCGCGAGCAAAGTTTTAAAATCGTGAGCCGTTTTAAAACTGAGAAATCAAGAGACAGGATGAAAAGTTTTTGTATGAGTAGATCAAACTGTTAAACATTAAAAGAATTTTTTCCATTCACAGAAAAGTTATGTCAGGTGACCTAAATAAGAATTATGCTAAGAAGAGGTCAAAACTGCTAGTTACACTCTTAACTAACTAAAAAACCCCGCCTCCCCCTCAGCAGCAGAGCGGGGATCACTAAGAGGGCATTTAAGTGTGCCATAGATTTTCGCATAGTCGACTTACCACCAAGTCGGAAAATCAAGTCAATTCAGGTGTCCGAATAAACACCAGACAAAAAGACTAGCATCTCTTGGCGAGGCGAGATCAGTACTGTTTATGGCGAAGTGTGGGGGAGAGAGGCGAAAAAAGTTGGTCTCGACCATGCTTACCTCGCTAACCATTGTGCCTACCAGAGCGACTTGATTAAGCTACCTCAGCCAAGCCGGGGTGTTTATTGCCCACAAGACTGGCTAGGCCAAGCATGCTTGGTCAAGTCAGCTTGGCCAAATTAAACACCATGACCAGTGGCTAGGCTAGCGCGAGCACGGTGGCAAGATAAACGGTGCTTGTCTTGCCGCATAGTTAAGTCACCTTACAAATCGGGCCAACATAAATTGCTTCTAACTCGTCCTCAAATCGTAACGTACTGCTTTGTGCCATGTGTAGATGCACCCTCTTCTTTTCGTGCGTTTCATGACAGTCAATCGCCAGAAGCATAAAACACCAGGAATGTTACAACTGAAAAGAGCTAGTTGGGCTCATCTGGTACTCGATGGCACCTCATTTCCACATGACCGCTTGGCTGATGTTCAACGGTCGATACCATCACTCTGGATCTCGTAGTTGCATTGGGGCTTGGATCGACAAAACACATTCTTTCCCACCACTCCAGAGTAAAACACATCGGCAAAACCAGATATCCGACGACACTCGATCCGGCTGCTGCGCCGGCAATGTAAAAGAACTCAACCGGGAATATACAGTTTTGGTGTACCCAGACGCTGACAAATACCAGGCAGAAGATGACGCGAACAAAGTTCAACAAGTTTGTGGTCCACAATAGCACAACATGACGCTGACGACTTCGTGGGATCGTGAGTAGTAATCGATTCCAGGCGCCACAATGCCGCTAAAGCAAATTATATACTTGAAACTGAAGTGTTTGAACTGCTCCGGTTTTACGTGGTGTCCGATGAACCATGCCAGTGCGATGAAAACAACGAAATATAAAACTGTCATCGTCCAGGCTAATATATGATAACGTGGTGATATGACGAGTAGGAAGGACATGCTAGCCGATGTGATATTGCTGAAATGACAAGTTAATGCCGGGACAAACAGCCATGTCCAATAAAACCATCTGGAGTTGATGGGAATGTCACCTCTGTCGGGTTGGGATATGAAGTATTTCACAAGTGGGTACTGACCTGGATATTTTCGGTCTGATCCACTAAGCGCGATCGTACCGAATGCGGTAACGCAAAAACTCGAAGTAATGGTAACAATCCGCAGAGCTGGCGTCCACGAGCCCAAGGGGTGGTTTGTGATGACATGGTCATCTGCCTGCAAGGTGAAACCATGAGCATTTTGAGAACTTTCTCACGAGAACTTCTTAGAACAGTCCCATGCCAGAGGTGCATCGTTTTCATCGTCAACCCGCTCTTTAGTTTTCCAATTTTGCGAAGGGCAACAAAGTGATGGGTTGTGACTTGTGATACAGTAAAAGTCATTAAGTGGACCGCCATGAATGTGGACCACCCTAAGTGGACCAGTCATGTATGTGGACCACTCGTTTTGGAACCACTGTCTGGAATAAAGATCAAGCGGACCACTCCCGTTTCAAACTCGACAGTCACACTAAATTATCTGATTTTGAGGGAGTCTGGTTCATCACTGAAAATGTCAGCCATCAAGAGAAAGGCCCAACCTCCCAAAACTAGATGTATTTGTCACTCGTAATTGATGTGAAAGAAAGAACTGTTTGATGAAAAACCCACCAAGGATCCCTCGGTGCTTAGGGGGTTTATCTCCATATCATTGGGGTCCAGGTACGCTCAGGTGGTGGGCGTGCCAGGGGTCCCACATTAAGTGGGCCAGTCCTGTATGTGGACCAGCAAATCGAGAACCGAAGGGTGGTCCACTTGATGACTTTTACTGTACATGTTTTCCATGTTCATTCATTGACTAAGCATGCACGTTCATCAGTTGCCTGAGCCCGATATGTGACCATTTCGAAGCAACTGCTTTGGTACAGAGTTCAAAAATCCGAACTAAGAAATCAAAAAAAGAAACTCAAAGTTAATATCGTGAATTCTGTGCTTTGAGTTTTGAGTTCTGGATTCTGAGTCAGGCATTTTTCGGTAACGATTGGGTCAACTTCTCAAACTAATAGTAGAAGAACGATGGATATGAGGTGGGTTTTTACCCGGCTTGATGTAGAGTACACAGTCATACGATGGAGCTATAGGTAAGGACATAGAGTAAACACTCCATAGGTAATTCGTGTTGACCTTTAGGGTTTCAGAAGATACTTCCCTTGAAGAAATGCAAATTTCCTTTAATTTCGAATTTCTGCATTACATCGACAGATTCTTTGTTGTGGCATTTCTGAGCGAAACGCCAATTCCGCTGGCTTAAAGTTGCACATCCGTACACCATCGCATAAAACTTTGCGGAATTTGCATTCCGCTCTAACATTCTTAACTTGAAGCCATTTTAAAACTAACAATTCAGAACAATTTTGGAGTAATGACCTTGAATCGTGCTTGCCCACAGAAGGGTTTCAATAAACTATACCAGGGTTGCTCACCAGTTGCGTGGTTAGGTTGGTCAGGTCACAGTCCCATGTTTCCACTAACCAGCCATCGTTTGTCTTGGTATCCAAAACCCCGCGAAAAATTATGTAGATCTGCAGAATAGATTGTGGCACCGCTTCAAACACAGATTCAAGTTCCTTGGTCAAGAAAGTGAACATGGAGCCCCGACTTTTTTCCGTAACAGCCTTGAACCATTTCCAACACTTTCTGATGCTTGGGTTTATCGGATATACCGTCGCAAGATCATCAACCACTTCATCAACCACTTCATTCGGCCTTTTTGGATCAGTTTCAATTTCCCTCTTTGCCGTGGGAAAAGCTGAAACCACGCTGCTCGCAAAACTGCAATACAAAGTGGTACCGTAATGACCGAAATAGAAGCCCGGGCTACAATTCTATCGAGCTCTCGGATTTGGGCTTCTATTTCGGACTGGGCTTCGATTTCGGGGGGGGGGGGGGGGGGGGGTTTATTTAAAAA
>JAQIWT010001215.1:0-11889 GCA_034696485.1 Isohypsibius dastychi | reverse complement strand
CGACCACGATGGGAATCGAACCCACAATCTTCTGATTCGAAGTCAGACGCCTTAACCGTTGGGCCACGCGGCCTTGCTTAATAAGGGTTCTCAAAAGAACGTTCAGCTATATTTCATGAATTGGTTAATTACAACTGCAACAAGTAATAAATCCCTATGGCAGTTCTGCGAAAATTTTACACATTTAAAGTATCTGTGAACGCACTCAGACTATTTAACACACATAATTCAATCAAAAATTCCAGGGAAGTCTGACTCGCAGAATGCCAAGGAATCAACAGTATCAAACAGATCAACATTTCAAGAATAAACAATAAAATCATCCAAATATAAACGCAGTGAAGGTTTCGACTGTCAACGGATAACAGGAATAATTTAATCAGTATCGAAACCAGTCGATGTGGACGACGCACTGGGCCGCCTGTCATCCGAAGCTGTGTCGGAAAGCGCATCAAAAGCGGCGTTTTGCACAAAAGGACTCGAGTCACGGTTTTCGTCTTCCTGGCGACGAATTTTGAAGAAACCAATCCTTAGCAAAGCTGCAATAATAATTCCGAGCAGTAATGCGCACCCGCAAATCACTACGAGGTAGATGTACACGGGAACTGATGTATTTTCCACTACTATACGGATGTTGGTGAAAACCTATTAAAAATCCAATGCCCGCAAATTTATATATTGATATTGCAAAAAGATTTACTTGTGCTTCTAATAACATCGGTGAGGAATTATCCACTGCCCGGTACATATCCGAAAACTCCAACGTCGGTAATATTTTTCCGGAAACGAGAATCAGAATATCTAGTTTTGCCTTGTCTCGCTTTTCTTGCGTCATGAAATCTTCAACAAGTGACATTTCTACTGTCACGTCCAAGGTCTTCTTATGTAGAACTTGCGGTAGGGTGCACTTGTAGGAAGCGCAAGATACATCGAAATCTCCACACCGCTGTTTCAACAAACTCAAAATGTGAAATCAACACACGAAATAAATATGAACGCTGTTTATACCTTACTATTTGCAAATAGCGACTTACCATTTCGGCTTTCGATACGGAAAATATATCCGGTGTGCCAACACCATTCAAAAGACCGCTCTTTGTAACACAAGAAATGTTGGCGCCATCAATCTGAAACCAAAGTTCATTACAGAATTCCATTTTTCAAATGTCCATTAACGAAAACGTTAACAAAATATATTGTACCGTTATTTGCCCAATCTTAAAAATAGGTTGTCCATTATAATGGGTCGGAATACCAATAGAAAGCTGAGAACCGCCGGGAACCGCTCCGGGTCCAAAGTTTATGACCTTTTGGCAATACATGGTGAAACACAAATTACATTCATGTGCAATATCCTTACAGAGAAAGTGACGTTGAAATATGTTTCTCGTCGATCCGCCAAATTGTTATTCAAAACAGTCGGTTTGACCTCTATTGTCGACTTTTGGGTACTAAAAAGTTTTTGACAACCCAGTCCTAAAAGTCTTCCTTAATAATTCTGACACTTTTCTTGTTCGACTTACTTTGGTAAGAGCTGCACTTCGAAGGAAGTCTGCAAGCGTGTTACAATATTCAATTTTTTCAGCAGCACTGCTGTTCTTTCATTTGCAAGTGGGACGTCGTAAACGGCGACCGTCAAACCAGATTCCGCTTGGGGCATGTCAACAGGAAAAACATAACCTGTTGCGTTCAGTTGCAATTTCAGATAAACACTGATTCCCGGATGAATCGCTTTTTTTAGTGAGACACAAATATTTCTTCCGTGCTGAGTGCCGTTCATTGCGCAGTTTTCCAGATGCCTTCCGTTCTGAGAATTAATATACTGTTATTAAGATTAGAACAGCACTGCACCAAAATAATAAACTGAAAAACTCCACGGAATATTTCATCTAAAATTTCGCAAAAATGCAGTCAGAGCAATTCCAGATAACTTACGATATCGGTAATGTTTGCCGATACGATGAACTCCGGTAAGACGATTACTAAAGTTGATTCGTATATCGTGTACGTGGGATGGGTGTTCATCAGAAAAATGACGAAATCGGCGGTATCGTTTATTCCCTGCACGATGTGAAACTCTGTTACAGATTTCCTGTAAAAAGCTAATAATTCAAACAAAATTCCATTGGGCTTCGATGAAGAACTTAATGGGTGATGTTGTTCAGGAAGTCCATCTCGATTTCTCCCGTACAATTTGATAATGTAGTATCGCAGCCAATAATGTGAACTGAAGTTGAAACACTTGTGATAGAGTCCGGTGACGCGACTGGACATTTTGCACAAAAAGTAACCTCCGGAATAAATTCCGCTGTAGCCGTGATATTCACCGGTGTCCGCAGATTATTGATGTTGTGACTTTCACGTGCAAAAATAATGACTTCTTGTGGATCCAGCACTGTAGTGGAATTCAATACAGCTATGAACGAAAAACTGGTGCCGTCCGCTGAAGCGTTGATGGCATTGCTAGGGATCCTGAACTTGGCACCAGCGTCCGAAATGACCGTTAATGTAATAACGAAAGTCATTTCTATCGATTTCTCCGGGAATAAATGTGTCGAGATATTTGGCGTGACAAACAATGGAAGTACAGTATCTGGTCTGAGCAGCAAAAAATCGGAACTCAGGATCAAGTTCACATGCCATGTGACCACCGGGCGACTTCTGAAAAACCGATTATAAATTCGCCGAATAATTTGCGAGTACTGTGTGTCGCCTTACCGAAATAACGCCACTTTATCTTCCAGAATGCTACCAATAAGCATGTCTAAACCGAATATGATTAAAGATGTGTAAGAAGGTTTGTAAAATAATAAATGGCGTAGAAATGACAATGTACCATTCACTCCATTTTCGTCCACGTCAAGGTTCCCGAGAATGGAATATCCGAATCCTCGCTGTTCAGAGCTGATTCGCTTCGTGAATTTTAAATTGACACCCGATGCAGATCCGTAATAAACAGTAACAAAACCGCCATCACCGAACGGTGCGCCAACAGCGAAATCTAAAATTTAGGCAAATCACAAATGAAGCACACATTTCATGACAGAAAAATAAAGAAGTTGTACCGTGGTACCCATCACCGTTAAGGTCCCCAAGTTCGGCTAAAGATGTTCCAAAGTGAGAGTGGGGATCGGTTGTGCTGGATTGACCGGATGTAATATGAGATGTCGAATTCAGAATCAGATCAGCGTGAAGAACGGTATTCAAAGCTGTTCGCGCCTGCAAACAAGAACGGGATACAAAATTACAAAAAAACAAAAACCTGATTTGTTTTTACGCTCACCCAGTCAGTATGGCTTAAGAAAATGTAAACGAATCCTTCATCATCGAGCCCGGCGTTAGGAGCTCCAACAATGACATCGTCGCGTCCATCATTGTTTATATCCACAACCAGCACAGAATAGCCAAAGTTTTCGCCGTAATAACTGCCGGACAAAAATAGCAGAAAAGAAGGCGGCACGGTTTGCATGTAAGCCGAAGATGTTGATTTTCCGTTTTCTGGAATCCGGTAGATTGCTGCCATTCCGGAAGAGTTGGCTCGTGGCATTCCGGCTACATAGTATTCCGTGCTGTTTCCGAAAATATACCCGGATGATAACGAATATCCCAGATAACAACTTCCCTCATCGGAGCAGTATTTCTCTTCGATGTCACGAGAATCCATCAGAGAATATTTGTTGTGCGATACAGAACCGATGCCATCAAAATACCCGGGAGCGCCGATTAGAAGTGAGCTGGATGATTTTGGGAAGTAAGCGGAGAAACCGGAAGATGCCCGACTGAACATTTCAGTTGGACCCGGATTAGTGGTTTGGTTATCTAAAAAAACAACAGTAAAAGTCCGTCAAAATAAAAAACTGTGACGGTCTTGATAAGCTCACCGTATTTCGAAAACCGGAAAACACTGTCCCACTTTCTCCGTCCGAAATCTTTGGATGCTTCGGAAGCTCTTGTTATGAAGCACCCACCAGTTGGATTACCGAAATAGTCCGGTCTTGGACCTTGTGGCTGATTCTCCCAAGTTTGAAGACGAGGCGCACACACCTGAAAAGAACACAACTGATGTGGTGACCTTTGATTAAAAGTCGCTCTAGACAATCTTCAAGAGTCTATCGATTATTTATGATAAAATTTTACAACATAACTAGCAAAACTTGATATTACCGCTATGTCTCCTGATGTTTTTGTAGCTATCGTCAAGCCGAGCAAGGAATAAGCTGCCGAATACATGATTTTACTGATGTCCCGTGTTTTAGGTGTTTTCCACTCAGAATCAAATGATATCTGTTTTCCCGACCAGATCTGAAATCCTCCATTCCTGTCAACGCTTGGTGTATCGAAAAAATGGATGGCGCCGGTCTGATTGGCTCTTATATTCTCCGAAGTTCCATACGGTGCCCCAATCAGAATCCTGAAATACAGCTTGACAATTTGAGGTTGAAGATCAGCAACGTTTTCGTTGGTCAATTGGGCACTCCTTCAGTATGCAGACTCACCCTTTTGGAATTCCAGAGAACGCCATTGAAAACCCGAACATGGAACCATTTTGGCTGTCTGGGGGTTGAATTACAGACAAAGAGGACTGGTCAATTTGGAAACACACACATTGTCTGACGAGAAGGAGGAAAATAATACCTCCATGAGCCATGTCAGCACGTTTACTGTTCTCAGAGTCGTTTGTTAAGAGATTTGAGCAATTTGTCGAAGAAGTGGATGCAGATCGCGATTGCGATCTAGGGTGTGTAAAACAAGCGCTGCGCTGTCTGCAGCCGAATCTGAGTGTTTTTGCTACACCGGAAATGGCAGAATTCGTCATCTAAAAAATTCATCGTGCTTGTACGATAATACACGCGCACACCGTTGAGTCATTTCAAAAACCGTCCATAGTATAGTAGACCCGCTGGACTAGATTCGTGGCATTTTATAGATATTTACAAATAATTTAAAGATATTTTACATTTTTGTAATGTAATCTGTCACCTAAGAAGTCGATCAAGTCCATTCAAAACAACCGAAAAACAAGTACCGTAAGGAAAGTCGATATTACATGAGTTCGGATGTTTAGGGAGAAATCCTGACTATACAGCGTCGTCCAGGACAACGCTGTATAGTTAGGATAATCTGCGAATAATCTACGAGCACTGTAAGTCACCGTACCGAAATAACGCCACTTTATCTTCCAGAATGCTACCGATAAGCATGTCTACACCAAAAATGATTAAGGGCAGTTGAGGTTTATAAATGGTGCAATTAATGGCAATGTACCATTTACTCCATTTTCGCCCACGTCAAGGTTCCCGAGAATGGAATATCCAAATCCACGCTTTCCAGAACTGATTCGCTTCGTGAATTTCAAATTGACGCCCGATGCAGATCCGTAATGAATGGTAACAAAACCGCCATCACCAAACGGTGCACCGCGAAATCTAAAGTTTAAGCAAATCACAAAGGAAGCACATGTTTTATGACAAAAAGATGAAGAAGTGGTACCTTGATACCCATCGCCGTTAAGGTCACCAAGTTCGGCTAAAGATGTTCCATAGTGAGAGTGCGGATCGGTTGTGCTGGATTGACCGGATGTAAAAAGAGATGTCGAATTTGGGGTCAGATCAGCACGAAGAACGGTATTCAAAGCTGTTCGCGCCTGCAAACAAGAACGAGATACAAAATTTACAAAAACCAATAATGTGATCTTTTTTGATGCTCACCCAATCAGTATGGCTCAAGAAAATGTAAACGAATCCTTCATCATCGAGTCCGGCGTTTAGGAGCCCCGACGATGACATCTGCGCGTCCATCATTGTTTATATCCACAACCAGCACAGAGTATCCAATTTTTACGCCGCAATAACTGCCACTAAGAAAGAACAGAAAAGAAGACAGCACGGTTTGCATGTAAGCCGAATATGTTGATTTTCCGTCTTCTGGAAACCGGTAGATTGCTGCCATTCCGGAAGAGTTGGCTCGCGGCATTCCGGCTACGTAGTATTCCGTGCTGTTTCCGAAAATATACCCGGATGATAACGAATATCCCAGATAACAGATATCCTCGTCGGTGCAGTATTTTTCTTCGATGTCATTAGAATCCATCAGAGAATATTCATTGTGAGATACAGAACCGACGCCGTCAAAATATCCAGGTGCGCCGATAAGAAGTGAGCTGGCTTTTTTTGGAAAGTAAGCGGAGAAGCCGGAAGATGCCCGACTGAACATTTCAGTTGGACCCGGATTAGTGGCTTGGTTATCTAGAAACAAAAACATCGGTAGAGTCTGTCAGCACAAATCAATTCGTGATGCTCACCATATTTTGAGAACTGAAAGACATGTTCCCACTTTCTTCTACCGAAATCTTTGGATGCTCCAGAAGCATCCACAGGTTGGATTACCAGAATAGTCTGGTGTTGGACCTTGTGGCAGATTCTCCGAGGTCTGGAGATGAGGTGCACACACCTAAAAAAAGCAAAGCCGAAGTGACCTTTCGTTGGCGTAAGTGGCTCTAAACAATCTACTTTCCAGTTTATCGGTTCTCTTGGAAAAACTTGATCCCCTTACTAGAAAACTAGGTTTTATTACTAGGTTTTATTACCACAATGTCTCCTGATGCCTTCGCGGCCATCGTAAAGCCGATGTTTGATCAGAATCCTCGAATTCGATCGGTTCGTGACCCCAAGAAGTTTCATCGAATGTCCGGATTTCAGTAAAAGACCGTGTTCGAGATCGACACTGAAAAACCCCGAACGAGAACGAATAGTCCCAGTTTATTTTAAACAACCGAGCTCATTCTCAGGAATACCGTTCACAACTGCCATACTCAGAAACAAAATGGGGAAAAAAAGAAAGATACTAAAGCGGATCTACAGTATGCTAGTTCAAGCAGAATGTCGATCAGAAAAGTGCACGAATATTCTTGTACAACTTGACTTTAATCAACTTCTTCCATCTTGCTGGCTCCATCGTCTCCTTCGAAAGGTGGGACATCTTCAGCACCACCAACTTCCTCCAAAGCAGCATCACTAGCACCTTCATGCTCATCGATACCCAATCCCAACTGGATCATTCTGTAGATGCGTCCGGCATGATTTTGCGGCTCTTCCAGCAAGAAACCAGAGCTGAGAAGCGAAGTCTCATAGAGGAGAACGATGAGATCTGTGATCGACTCGTGATTCTTGTCCTGACCGGCTTTTTGACGGAGAGCTTCGATGATTGGATGATTTGGATTGATTTCCAGGTGCTTGGCTGCCATGTAACCCATTGTGCTTGTGTCACGGAGAGCTTGAGCTTTCATGATTTGCTCCATGTTGGCAGACCAACCGTACTGGTTTGTGACGATACAGCACGGAGTGGAAACCAGGCGGTTGCTGACAGTGACTTTTCCCACTTTCTTGTCCAACACGTCTTTCATAACCTGAAAAAACAAGAAATATTTAGTCGAGTAAAAATGTTGTCCAGCAAAAAAAAAGCTCTCTGGAAACCATATTTCAATTTTATCGAAAGTCAACCTGAAATAACCAAAATTATTTTCTGCAATTAGCTTGAAGAAGAAGAAAATCTCGAGCCCAGGTAACTCACCTTGCACAATCCTTCGAATTTGGCTTTGGCTTCCTCGTATTTCTTCTTCTGATCTTCATCACCCGGAAGTTCCAATCCTTCTTTGGTAACTGCAGTAAGAGGCTTTCCATCGAACTCCTTCAGCTGCTGGACGGCATACTCATCAATGGGGTCAATCATGTAGATTACTTCCAAACCGCGCTTGCGAAGACGCTCGACAAATGGAGATTCAGTCACGACTTCCTTGTTCTCGCCGGTGATGTAGTAGATGTGCTTCTGGTCATCCTTCATGCGGCTGACGTAATCTTTGAATCCAACCATCTCATCCCCACTGGCAGAAGTGTAGTATCGGAGGAATTCGGCCAACTTCTTGCGGTGAGTATGATCCTCGTGGATGCCCAACTTCATATTCTTTCCGAACTGCTCGTAGAACTTCTTGTACTGATCCTTGTTTTCAGCGATCTCCTCGAAGAGCTCCATGCACTTCTTGACCAAATTCTTCCGGATGACCTTCAGGACCTTGTTCTGTTGGAGCATTTCGCGGGAGATGTTCAAGGGAAGATCTTCACTGTCGACAACTCCTTTGACGAAGTTCAGGTAATCTGGAATGATTTCCTCGCAGTTCTCCATGATGAAAACTCGGCGGACATAAAGCTTGATGTTGTTCTTCTGCTTCTTGTTCTCGAAGAGATCGAAGGGAGCGCGACGAGGCACGAACAACAGAGCGCGGAATTCCAGCTGACCTTCAACAGAGAAATGCTTGACGGCAAGATGATCCTCCCAGTCGTTGGTGAGGCTCTTGTAGGATTCAGCGTGCTCCTCTTGGCTAATGTCTTCCGGATTACGCGTCCACAAAGGTTTGGTCTTGTTCAGCTGCTCACCCTCCAAGTACTTTTCCTTGACGGTCTTTTTCTTCTTCTTGTCCTTCTTGTCTTCCGCCTCGTCATCTGAACCGGCATCTTCGACTTTTGGCTCCTCATCTTCCTTCTTTTCCTCCTTCTCTTCTCCTATTAAAAGAACAGAAGTTACAAAATGAAGAACATGTTGCAAAATGATAACAGAACTTCTGAACCAAATTTCACGCTTACCTTCTTTCTTCTCTTCCGCTTCCGGTTCTTCTTCCAACTCCTTATCGCATTCCTTCTCGACGACCAAGTAGATGGGATAGCCGATAAACTGGCTGTGCTTCTTAATGACCTCCTTCACTTTCTTTTCCTCGAGGTATTCCGCCTGATCCTCCTTCATGAAAAGAGTGATTTCAGTTCCGCGGCCAAGGGGTTCCCCGTGATCTGGGCGAATGGTGAAAGATCCTCCGGCACTGCTTTCCCAAATATACTGCTCGTCATCGTTGTGTTTACTGCGGACAGAAACACGATCGGCGACAAGGTACGCTGAGTAGAACCCGACTCCAAATTGCCCAATCACGCTGATGTCAGCTCCAGCTTGCAGGGCCTCCACGAAAGCCTTGGTTGCGGACTTAGCAATCGTTCCGAGATGGTTGACAAGGTCGGCTTTGGTCATCCCAACTCCGGTATCGCGGATGGTTAAGGTGCGATCATTCTTGTTGGGGGTGATCTTGATGAAGAGGCCCTTCGCGGTTTCCAGCTGTTTGGGATCCGTGAAACTGAGATATCGAACTTTATCAAGCGCATCTGAAGCATTGCTGATCAGGTCGCGAAGGAAAATTTCCGTGTTGCTGTAGAAGGTGTTGATGATCAAGCTCACCAGCTAAAATGAGAAAAATGAGGTCATCAATCGATCTCCGAACATTCACCATTAGAAGCTCATGAAAATCAAGAATATATTCATTCACGAATAATCTTGAACAAAAAACCGCATGTAACTCACTTTACTACCCGGAAGTAGCAACTGCTCGTTACTCAGAAACTGCATCGCGTCATGAACGCAAGAACTATATTTAAAAAACCCATGGTGGTGAGGGTAATTCCTGAAAACAATCACACATTAATTTCCGCTTTTTAGATGATCTTGCCACTTACCTGTACTTCTGTCCTGGGGAAAATAGATTTCGAGTGCCATGAGGAGCCACCACATCAAGTATGTCACCGCTCCATGCACTTTCCTGTCTTCTTTCAGGCCAGGTAAAAGGCAGAGCAGGGCAAAATTGATGGTGACCCCATGATCTTGCCGATAAACATTCCAACCTGCAATGATAAAAACTGCAGAGCTTCGTCCACGTTCGACATCAATCCAGACTCACCCCCAAAAAGAAGAATTCCCTGGGTCATTCGGATCCATGCTGCCACCTGGGCGAGCCAGGTGGGGAAGTGTTGCTGTCCCGGGGTATTGTAAATAAAGATTAGCTTCACCAGACTTATGATTCCGACAAATATCCAGAATGCTCCTTCCGAGGATATTAAAAAAGAAGAGCAGAACGAAAAGAATGAATTCGATACTGTGATCATACTTGCAAACGTCACCCATGAATCTGTCTAATAAACTGAAGCAGACTGAAAACACAGCAACCACATCGGGCATCGCCGCGTCAGCTTGTCCGAAATAGCATTTGGCGGCGGAGCCCCCTCCCAATGCAGCCCTCGCCCTGCCGGATTGATGTCAGTGCAGTGCACGGCCTAGCTTGCGAGGGAAAATCACAGTTGTCACCCCTTCTGGCATTACTGGCTCCAACCGGTGCAGAAGGTCAATAGAAATATGTTTTGGTCTAAACTCCAAAGTCCAAAACTACCAAGTGTAGCCCTCGACACTTGGCCGATTGTACTTGACCCTACGGTAGGCAGAATTATTGTGGCACGGTATCCGAACTCATCGAGAAAAAGGTCTGGCTGCATTTTTGAAAGCCATTGGATTTTTGATTCCGTTGATGGACGTGGAATATGCCAGCTATTATACCAGAGAGGTGATGATTATCCTGATTCGCGAATTTTCATCTCCGGATGAGGAAATCAAGAAAATCGTCTTGAAAGTTGTGAAGCACTGCTGTGGAACGGAAGGAGTTGAGGCGGAATATATTAAAACCGAGATTCTGCCTCATTTTTTCCGCGCTTTTCGGAATCACCGAATGGCGTTGGATAAACGGAATTATAAACAGCTGGTGGAAACGACGGTGGAAATTGCGAACAAGGTGGGAACTTCGACGATTGTTACGAAGATTGTGGATGACTTGAAGGATGAGAATGAACAGTACCGGAAGATGGTTGTGGAGACTATTGAGAAAGTTTTGGAGGCTCTTGGTTCGGCGGATATTGATGCCCGATTGGAAGAACTTCTCATCGACGGAATTTTGTACGCATTCCAGGAACAGACCACAGAGGATGTGGTCATGCTGAGTGGCTTTGGTATGGTTGTGAATTCGCTTGGAAAACGGTGCAAGCCATATCTGCCACAGATTTGCGGAACTATTTTGTGGCGTTTGAACAACAAAGCAGCGAAAGTCCGTCAGCAAGCTGCCGATCTGATTGCTAAAGTTGCCGGTGTTATGAAGCTCTGCAATGAAGAGAAACTCATGGGGCATCTTGGAGTTGTTTTGTACGAATATTTGGGGGAGGAATACCCGGAAGTGCTTGGAAGCATCTTGGGCGCGTTGAAAGGTGAGTTTTTGACAACTGGAAATTCTTAACAACGTTAATTCATTTAAATACAATTTCGTATGGATAATAAATGATAATCAATAAAATCTTCATTGAATGAATAATCATATATTTCATACAACAAATCATGTGAATGAAAATGTTATTTCAGGAATTGTCAACGTTATCGGGATGACAAAAATGACGCCGCCAATTAAGGACCTGCTGCCTCGACTTACCCCGATTTTGAAGAATCGTCACGAGAAAGTCCAGGAAAATTGCATTGATTTGGTCGGTCGAATTGCCGATCGTGGAGCAGAGTACGTCAGCGCTCGCGAATGGATGCGAATTTGTTTTGAGTTGTTGGAATTACTGAAAGCTCATAAGAAGGCCATCCGTCGAGCCACCGTCAACACCTTCGGTTACATCGCCAAAGCCATTGGGCCTCATGACGTTCTGGCCACACTGTTGAACAACTTGAAAGTCCAAGAACGACAGAATCGTGTTTGTACAACAGTGGCTATTGCTATCGTGGCTGAAACATGTTCGCCGTTCACTGTTTTGCCGGCGCTGATGAACGAGTACCGTGTCCCGGAATTGAACGTCCAGAATGGTGTCTTGAAAGCGATTTCGTTCATGTTTGAATATCGGAGAAATGGGAAAAGATTATATTTACGCGGTCACACCGCTTTTGGAAGACGCTCTTATGGACAGGTAAAAAACGTCTTATAGACTCGCTCCCTTAGATCGCGGGTTTCCGGTAGGGTTTCCGTTTAGGCTGCATTCCAATCAA